>VWYH01010186.1:365855-508120 GCA_013399365.1 Pampusana beccarii | reverse complement strand
AAAAAAAAAAAACCACCACAACAACTTGAGCTCTTTTATATGACATCTTCCAAGAAAACTTGGTCTCTAAAAGACTGTTGTGGAGTAGAAAGCCTACACTACTGGCACATTGTAATGAGATGTAGTACAATGCAAGATGACAGTGCGAATGCGAACAACACAGCTTTAGAGGATTGTCTGGATGACAAGAGAAACATTTCAAAGTGTTTCATGGAGGGTGCTATATTTTTTCTATCTTACATTTCAGGTAGGGGCTCCACCAAAAGGGATTGAGTGGCAATGAGGATAAGGGACATTGTCAAATCAGCTGTCTCCTTCTCTGTCTCTGTCCACCTCTGTCTTACTCTTTCTAAGAATAGAATAATCCCATCTTTTCATAATACAGTGACATTGCCCAAATGTTTAATTACACCAGGATTAAGAAGAAAAACTCGAGGTGGAGCTGGAAGGGGACAGCAACCTTAGTTTGATTCTTCTCATTCTACCACGTTCCCTCTGTGTACTTTCTCATCTGACTTGGGAGGCAAACTAACTCCATCTTGTGCTCTTTTAGATTTATAGGTTATTAACAACTGCAACATTAACCTTATTTTCATTAGCTTAGATAGGATGGCAGGATTAAGCTAGCTAGAAGGAACATGATGTGATTTAGTTCTATTTGATGCTTCTGCCTTAGTAAATGTCAGAAGCAGGGAAAGGAGTATTAATAATCATTTGCATCCAGTATGCTAATGGCAGATCTCCAAGGGAATGCATTCTTTGAAATAAAGGTCCAACGTGGCAAGCCCTCTCTTTCCTTTTAACTCAGCCAAAAAATAAAAGCAAACAAGCCCATTCAAGACATATCTGACAAATTCAGGGTTAAATAAAAACACTAATATCTATTTAAAAGCAGAGAAACCATTTGCTGGAGCAGTTATTTCATGTTAATCACTTTGTATTTACTGCAGCTTAAGAAAGACACATTTGTTATGCAGACAGTGTTCATTGTCGTAGTTTGATCATTAATGTACTGCTGCCAGCACCAAAATGAATTAGCTCTCTGAATACTAAACTGGGAAACCAATGTTGAACCAGAGAGTGGCACAATGACACTTGCAAGATATAAATATACTACCCAGCTATTAGAGGGTGCATTTGTGGCCTCTGCTAACTATCATCTATTTTTAAGATTAGTATTAGTAGGAAACCTTTCTGAAATAGTTGAAAATGGTAGGACAAACAATAGTGATCATTTATGTTCCCATGGGAGTTTATACTCTTTGTGGAATACAAATCTCTCATGGATTATTTCCCATGCTTGACCACAGTCATTTCTTTCCCATAAACAATTTATCATTTATCCCTTTACATGCATGCTTTGAATTTCTGCAATTCCTAGCATACTGTAGATCCATAGCAGCACTGTGGAAAGTACATGAATACAAAACACTGACGAATCAAAGCACCACTGTGTCTATGAAGAGAAGTCACAGACATGTGCAAAAGCAGAGTAACAAAGCAAATGCCACCTGTCACTCTGAATGTTTTTATACTGCTTTTGATGTTCCTGTGTCACAAGAATAGCAATACTAATCTCAGAATGTTAGGTTGTTACTACTAGCTATAACCTGCTCTGCACAGGTCAATAAACTAGAAAGGGCTGATTGTATATTTAAAATAAAAGAAAAAAAATAAAAAAGGAGGAAAAGTAGCTCAATCAGTCAAGTTTTTTGGTGGATTTACTATGTATCCATATCTGTTTTAGTGGGAGCTCAGGGTTTACCCTGTAAGATGTGTTCAGGTCAGAGTGGAAGGCAGCAACTTCCTTCATATCTCCTAGAAACAAAGGCCTTGATTCCCTGAGATTTTGCAAGTATGACTCTCCAAGAGTTGCCCAAAGGCAATAGGAATGTTTAAAAAAATTCGTATGTTTTAGGCATAAAGTGGTCATAAATTGAAGCTTAAGGAATAAGATACTGAGCTAAGTTGTACAGGATAGATCCAGATTCTAGTGGAATTATTTATGTTCTCACAGAAAAGAAAAAGAACAAGGCGCACAGTATTCCTGACTCTTACAGGAGTTCTTTCCATCCCAATTAGAAATAAAAGATGCTTTACCATTTATATGCACAGCCAAACACATAAGAAAACACTTCATAGGCCAAATACCTGATGCTGAAAAATGGTTAAAAAGTACTGAATAGTTGATGGTGATGGCTGATTATTTTTGTGGGTTAGCATGTTTTAAAGCTAATATTTTATGATGTAAATTACAACTGGTTTTCTTGTTCTGTCTATTTGTGTATATTCTTTTTGAGAAATACACCCTTCCATGTTTATAAAGGAATATGTTCAAGATTAATGCTTAAGAATGAAAACATGCTGTGGGAGAGGGGAATTGTCATGACTATTGTGTAGTTTTCTGACCTCAAAGACTGCTATCTAAAATAATAATAGCGTTCATTTGCTAGTGAAGTAACACTCTGCAGCTAATTAAATGTTTGAACAGTACTATGAAATTACTAAATAAGTATATACCGTAAATGCTAGATTTATATTAATTGTCCTTTCCTGCCCATTTTGAAACATGTCACAAGAGCAATGTCAAGGTCTACAGAACTTCCTTCATGTCGTTAATGCTCATCTCATTTGTCACAGCACTTCAGCGAGTTCTTTACAGGAACTTACCAGCTGGTTAACAGTAGATTGTGTGGCTTTGAGTAACATAGGACACCATAAAAATGATACTTTATCCAACTTAAAGGTACTGGCAATTTCTGTAAGAAGGATGTAGCTAAAAAGAGACATTTCATAACTGTTATACTTGGGTGCAAATTCACACTGAAAAATTATCAAAGGTGAAGCAACCTGATTAATTTTTATGACTCTACAACACTGTGCAGATTACACAAGGATTTATCTTAATAATTTGTTAACAAAAAGGATCTACGAAATCATACCCCTGTCTTGGAAAACCATGAAGTACAGTTTCCATTTTTAAAAAGATTAAGAGTATAGTATATTAATTGGTCATAACACACTGCTAATGACCAAAAAATAAGAATTTTCCTCACTGAATAATTAGCTTGTGTCATTCCAGAGTGGTGGTTGCGCTTTGTTCCTTCATTTTTCTTAAGGATTCTGAAATTTACTGAACCATATTATGATTTATCTTGCAGGTGTTTTAGTCATGTTTGGTCAGGCGCCTTGAGACCCACAGGCACTGAAGTTGTAATGGTTACCACTACTATTAGGAAAAAAAGTACTTCATATGTAATTATGTTATCTTCCTTCTGAGAGACTGAGGGTTTAAAAAGAAAGAATAAGTGCTTTCAATATTCCATGTTTGTATCTCAAATCAGAAATTAAATATTAGATTGTTGGTAAATGTATATAAAACTGAAAGAAATAAAAAATAATGCTGGAGGCTACGCCAATGCCAATTTTTTGGGAAAAAATATCCCTATATGGTAGGGAACAAGTTTCCTTTTCTTGAGGAAAAAGCCCACATCTTAACAGTACCCAAAGATGTGTAAAACAACAGAAAATACATAAAAATTTACTGAATACAATTCCATGATTTCTTGTCTCATGTAACACTGGAGACTCCATTGATGTTCCTGAGATATTCCCTTGGGTTGTTTTTCATAATCTCAAAAATTACTTTCAAAACATACTTTGAGATTAATTTTTTTTTTTTTTTTAAACCAAATGCTGTTATATTGGGAGCCCTAGAAGTAAATTCTTCTTTCTACGAATTTTCTGAAATGTTTTTGGAAAAAAACATTGACATTGGCAAGGTTCTCATATACTTCTTAATATTTGGTTTAAAAAAAAAAAAAAGAGAAACAAAAGAGAAACAAACACAAAACAAAATAAAAAAACAAGAAAACAGTAGTCTACATTGGTAGTTATGTATTGGTTTTTTGCTGTAGGTGGTGGTGGGTTTTTTTTTTTCCTTCTTCCTCTTAAATTATTGATTCTTGGCTTCCATTCCTGGAATTTTTAGCCTTGGAAAGAGGCCCAATAGTTTACTGAGTGAGGCAATTAAGGTTTTACACCTTTTTCATTTATTTATCTTTCCTTAACACTTCTTCATGTTCACCTTTCTTGCACATTTATGTTTTTGCTTTTCTGACTGTTTCCTCTTTTAATATTTCTATCTTCCTGTATATCTTGATGTCATGAAAAGCTTGATCCTTATTCTTGTTGACACAAACACAAGATAAAAATATTTCCTGTAGGATTCCAATCCATAAACATATCTCTATCATTTCCCTCTCTCCACCATCCCCTGACCAAGTTTCTTATTTAGCAGAACTTTTCTTGTCTTTTACTGTTTTCTGGTTTGGAGGAATTGTAGATTGTCCTGTCTTTGCTTCATTAGGTACTCCTAACAAGATCTTTCAGTCTGCCTCCAGTTTCATAAATTTTATTAGCTCCTCTCACTGCTCCACTAATTTTGCTCTTAATTTTGCAAAACTTCCTTTTATGAAATCTAATTCACTTGTATTCCTGCATGAAAAGAATTAAGTCCCTCTCCGGGGAAAAAAAAAAAAAAAAAATCAAACCAAAGCAATCTCCCAAACAAGAACAAAAAATTGAGATGGGGGAGATTGGAACGAATTCACCAGCAAATTTCATCTATCCCAGAAATGACAAAAATAACAGAAGAGTACTATTTCATTTCATTACTTCACAACAGTTATTAAATCCTACACTCAAAACAACCACAATGTTTGATAACATTTTCATTTTATTATATGTGCAGGTTCTGCTAATGATGTTTCCATCTCAGCAAATACCTATTACCTTCTACACCCCATTTTTAAAAGTCTGTCTGGAGCAGCTGCTATATAAATGCTAAGGGTACTTGCATGCCAACCATGCATTATTTAACCTCTCTTCTGTTATGTCTCACTGCTTATCCATCTTCAGGCACTGTAATACAAGAGGTGCTTGACAGCGAAGAGAGAAAGAGAAAATAAAGGAAGATATTAGAATGAATGGAAACATGGAGAAAAAGTTGCCAGTGAAACAGTTAAGAAGGATTATTTTCATTTTCCCTCTACTTCTTATCACAAATCATGTGTCTGCTACTAACCATGCCACCTGTTGCCTTTTCAAGCTGCAGCAATGTGCTCATGGGCAATTCTTAGTGGAGTTCCAAGCATTCATGTTTATAAGAATTCCTTTCAATAACAAGTATTTTTGTAATAGAGAATCAAAATATAGTTTTGCATTAAGAGACAGAATGCACCGTTTATAAATTAGTCAAACAAATACATGTCTGTATTTTTCTGTGTAATTGTTCTTCGGCAGAAAGCAAGCAGAATGGAAAAAAAATATTGAGAAGAAATATTGAAGAAAGAAAATTCCTTGAATGAATGGAACAAACCTAAAACTAATTCTATGACTTACAGCACCGTACACCAGCTGTCCCACTCACTATAGTACAGCCTAGATCTTAAGGGCAATTAGGGCATCATACTGGCAGCAGATTTGTACAACAAAATAGTTGTTGTCACAGACTTGACTCGCACACTATATGCATTTCTGCAGCTTTATTCTAAACTGTTTCAAGGCTTGTCTTGTACAGTTAGTAGAGATTTGCAGCTGGGGAGTTTTAGGCACATGCCTGGAGCAGATGTTTTGGTTCAGCTTCATCTGAAAGAGATTCCTTCCCTGGAAGGATGCTGTGGTGCAAGCTAAAGTGCCATGAGGGAGATTCCTGGATGAAAACACTAATGAAGAAACACCCAGGTAGAATTGTTTTCTGTTTGATACCTTGTCGATATGTGACAACTACCAGGATGAATTCATCAACATCCTTTCGCATTTTTTTCTCTTACCTAGTCAGATGCCCATTTTCAGGCATCTGGAACGAACTATTAAAAAAGGTGGTTCACCTTGCTTACTTTCAGTGTATACAACACAGGGGCATTAATCACTCTCTGCAGTCCCTAAGACTATCAAAGAAATCATGATCACAAGCTCAGAAGTGGCTACATACACTATAAATATTCAAAGCTACAGGAGATGAAACCCACTAAAATCCATGAAAAACTGATCATCACATCCTCATCTGTTTTCCTTTGGTATTTTTAATAGTGAGTTCACACTTTTGGTTTATTTATTGCCTCAATATATTTTGTTTCTGCCACCAGTTCTGTTTAAAAATATTATATAAATGTCTTTACATTAATTGGAAGTTAGAGTGCTTTGCTTCTTTTGACACATAAAACTTTAAAAGAAGGTAAACTGTCACTTCAAACAAAAAAACCTGGTCTGGTCAGTTAATCTTTGGGGTTCACTTAACAGTTGTGTTGCACTGAGCTGGTCAAGCTTTTAAAGAGGGAGGGAGAGCACATATTCACACTGCAAATATAACAAACAATACCTTCATTTGCACATGCAAATGTTATAATGTAGTATCACTTGGTCATAAAAGTGCCCCAGTTTCTTTAAACAATGTGAATGGTTTCAAATATTTATATTATTTAAGTGAGTCAAGCTCCAGGGGAAAATCTGTATGTGCAAAACAATAACAGAACTGAAAATGCCTGCCTCTCTCTTTTTTTTTTTTTTTTCCCCAAGCTTAGCCAGTCATCTTCAGCACTAAACTTAATAAATCCATATATCTGAGGTTAAGTGTAAACTGCAACACCAAGACAGAAAAACGATGATGCCATTCATCTCATACAGTTTTATTCATACAGGAATTTAAGCACTGAGTTTCAGTTAGTAATTAAGGCTGCATACACGGCCAGGGAAACCAAGAGGCATTGCTGTCTAGACAGTGGTTCAGCCCTTCAGCGTACAGCGTAGGTTGCTGAGGTGGAGTATGGGTAACACCTCCTCAAATCATCTCAACATTGGCTTTGGAGGGAGTTGGACTGCAAGTCATCTCAGGTGTCACTGGGTAATGGTGTGTGAGAAACTGAACTGAATCCTAGATAATTAGCTTGAAGTAGGTATTTGATCTCTAAGCAGGAAGACATCTACTGTTGTTTTGAAAACCTTTTAATAACTTCTCCAGCCTTAAGCTGCACCTCCAGAAGGACAACAGTAGCCCCTGTCATGTCTGCTAGACCTCTGAATGTCACAGGTACCTCTGCAAGTATCACAAATAACATAAGGTCCCTGCGTTCAGACTACTGAATGGTTTCCTAGAATTAGGTGTGCTGAATTAGCGAATTTCTTGAAATGAGAAAGACAGTCTAGGTAGGACGAGGGAATTAAAGTGAGATGCTCACATCCTTGGTTAGTATCTAGTCACTGAACTGTGTTTCTATACCTTATGTTAATTTTTAACATCCAAAATACCTATATTACTACTTCTAGGAGTAAACCAGTCACTTAATACTAATCTCTCAGGAATCTTTGATTTCTTGAATCGTCTGCTACAACAGAATAATTTCCCAGCTCTTACTTTTTTATTCTGTTGTACTATCACTCTGTACTGTAGCAGTTTTATCTACAGGAACAAAAAAACCCAAACAATATGGATCTGTGCTCTATATATGCTCTTTTTTTACTCACCTTAACTGACCTGCAGAGTCTGTTTTCTGAATCTTGGGTTTAAACTAAATTAAATTAAGTTAGTTCTATGACCTAAAGAATAATTTTCCTGAAATAAGTGCACCAACATGAAAATTACCTGACAGTGAATTTGTAAAGAATGAAGTTTTGTCCATTTTATCTTTTGACCTTTTCTTAGGAATAAAATTACTAATCCCCTGGAGAAGATCAAAGCTTATATTTCTAATTATAATTTTATCTAATATTTATAGAATCATGATATGTGCTTAAGACAGTACACAAAGACATTAAAAAGACACATTCCTTGGTAGAAGACTATATAATAATGATAGATGTAGTAAAAGAAGCAGACATAAGCTGGAAATTGGAGCAAAGAAGTGCTAGGGTTGTAGCAATACAATTCTTTGGTGACTTAGTTTACAGATAGAAATATGCAGGTCAGAAAAGGCATAAAGAGTGACCAATAAAATCTCTGTTATGGGATTCTGGAAGTGAGTGAATTCTCCCAGATATCAGATTAAAAAGCTATTAATGGCTTTTTAATCATTTGTAGCCAAAAAAATCAGTTTCTTTTTTATGAATGTGATCAATACTCAGCAACAGCCTAGAAGAAGGTGAAATCATAACACAAATAAATTACTTGGTCCCTATGTAGCTAGTTATATGTTGCTGTTCTCACTTATCAGCTACTGAAAAGATCTCCGCATATGATATTCAACTACATAAACAGAAATCACACAATACATTCAAAAGAGATTTCTGTTCCTCAGATGTATATCTTTGTATTTCTTCAACTTTCATATAGTCATCCATAAAGTAAAAGTATAATTTCATGAGACATTTCTATATTTACATTTGAGTTTCTATTTTAAATTTGAATTATCTAACAATTTTGTGGAAGAAAAAAAATGTAGACCAAATTAAAATGGAAACATTGACACAAGCAAAACAAAAAAATCCTTTCCATCAAAGTGAAACAATGAAATGTTCTGAAAAAAAAAAATCAATTCCAATAGGTTTCTTCTACTAAGTTATTGAAAACATGTTTTAATTTTCAAGAACCCAATAATATGTATCCTTTTTGTACTGATGAAAATATGTTGTATGATTGGAATCCTTTTCCTGAAAATAATTATTGCTCATTTTTACATATTACGTTTCAATTTGTTTAATTCACAGCTTTGTAAATGTTTTAAGAACTAGGGGGGAAAATAGATGCCTATAGGCATGGTTTTTACAAAGGCTTTCTCCTGTTCTGATGGGCAAGATTTTCATAGAAGAGGTACAATTTCCACCATCTTTTCTCTGACAAAGTGTTATACTGATGAATTCGCATCTGCACTAGAAAAGGAAGAGTAATTATTAAATATAGGTATCAAATCTAAATTGTATTGATGTTGAACGGGTTGACAATTAGAACAAAGATTTTATTTACTACATATATGCCTTTTCTATAAAGAACGATCTATCTACATGAACATTATCTACGGTCCAAAACAAGTGTCAACACCACACGAAGCTCATTAAATGCAAAGATTCACTTTATATTTCAACAGGACTTTTTTCTGTAAAGCACTTTTCTCTTAGATGTCAATGAAAAGAGGTCACTAAAATTTCTGGCAGAATTCAAGGTTGCTTTTTTGTTGGTTTTGTTGGCCATAGAACAATTTCAAAATATGCTTAAATTGGATAATATGTTATATCTTGGAGTTTTCTGTCCCTGTGTTTTCAGTTGTTCCCATTTGTTCTGTCTCTGTACTAGGGAACAAGTAGAACTAGCATAAAATATTTATCAAATATTTAAAAGTTGCCCTTTAAAAAAAAGGCTGATTTTTATGCTAAGGAACTAAGCTGTAATGTTTAGTATTCAACTCTTAAAATCTACTATAACAAGACTTACATCTTACGACTGATGATGATCACATGGACACACCATATAGTACTATAAACTGTCCTTAGGAAAAGTTTTAGGTTTATGAGTTAATCGTGTGTTAGCTCTGGTTCAGTGAAAAAAAAAAAAAAAAAAAGAAAAAAAAAAGAAATCTTGTGTCAGTCATCCTTGTAGCTATCATTAATTCTACTTCCAGCTACCATTTCACAAGAACCAGTCTGTGTAGGTGGGGTTGTCCAAAAAAAGGACATTTAATTAGATAAATAAATAGTTTCATTATCTAGAACTACTAGATTAATACATGGTGAAACAGCTGTTATCTCGGTCACAAGAGCTGTTTGAACTCCACTAACTCTATGTACTAAATTTCAGGACAGAATAAGGCAGTATAACAAGAGCAGTTAGGCATTCAGACAGACTATCTAAACTGTTCAAATTTGCCATAAAATACAGTAACTAATAACATTCCAGTAGCAAAGGTGAGAATCAAACATTTTGGTCAATTTCTGACTCTCCTACTCATGCATCTGCAGAATGCGAAGGATGCAGAACTTCTCTCTAAGATCCACACTTTATGTAAGAAACAGGTAAAATATTTTGGCCTGGTATTTATGGAGCAGAATTCCATGAGTTTCTACATTCTAAGAACAGTTAGTAGACAACTGTGTACCCACACTACCTTTATTGTTTCAAGCACACTTAAAAGCTACAAAGGCATCAAAGGCATCAGCACTAATTTTGCATTGTTTATCCTTGCTTTACTTGTTTGGTATTCTTGCACTTTACCACAGTGAGTTGCAAGTAAAAAATATAATTAGAACAGGATAGAGAGTCATGGCTGGAGTATGATTTGGAAGATTCCATTAGCACTCTTCAGGTAGAGTTGCATAGGTAGAGGGCCAAAACTAAGAGTCTACAATTAAAAGCGTTCTAAATTCTTAGAAGTTTTCTGTCTAGGTGGCAGTGAGGCTCTGTTCTCATTGATAGTTAGAGAGAGGGTAGATGGACTAAGGTATAGACCCCAAAGAACAGTTTTTGGACAGATAGACTGACCTTAGCTCTGACGGAGATAAAATCTTTATGCAAAGATATAAATATATGAGTTTATTTGCACTTACTCTTCTACTTAAGCTCCTCTCTCTGTGTGATGTGTTCCTTTGGGAAAATATTCTATAAAGCCATCTAGGTCAGGTGTGTCCAGCTCATTTTCACTGGGGGCCACAACAGCCTTTCAGCTGCCTTCAAAGGGCTGAATGTAATTTTAGGACTGTATAAATGTAACTACTCCTAGATGGTCTCCACGAACAGTGTTACCAGGCACTAGAGTGAAATTTCCAATGGGTAACTGAGTAGTAAATTATTTTTGAAAACTAATAGAACACAACTAAGACCAGTTTCTTATCAGAGCAGTAAGATCACAGGGGTGCAGACATGAAGAAAGAAAAGTATATACTCTTCACTTAGGTGCAGTGAAATTATAATCTTAAATTAGAAGGGACTACAATGAAATCATATATCTTTGTTTTCTGTTTCATTAAAACCTTCATGGTTTTGTGCACATGTATGTGCATTTGTACCTAATCCTATATGGAAGATATTTCTACAATACTTATCGCAAATATGAGGTGTTTGAAGAGTCATTTAAGAGTGTATGAACTGAAAATCCTGAGAAGAAGAATGTAGAGCCCAGAATGTATGAAGAAAACCCCATAAAGTTGGGAAAAAAATGTATAATAATTTGATTATGTTAAGAAATAATTATTTCACTTTTGTGTGACCAGCTGCTGTAACACTGTTGATTGGCTGATTCATTTTTTTAAATACGTAGCCTCAATACAAATTTTTTTGTCATTCTTGTACACTGTGACATTTTATGAAATCTTAGGTGCCCATTACCACAGGATTTAGAACTTGAAAAATCTGAAAGTGTTTGTGGTTAGCCATACTCCTATCCTAACTGATCTAGACATGTTGTGTATAAAAATAATCTCACATTGATTACACATTTAGAACCTAAATTTAAGAAAAAAAAAGTGCCCTACAAAACCAGGTAGAAAAACATAAACTTTCCCTAACACTTTAAACTTGCTCAAAAGTATTGTTAAATTTCTTTTTTCTTTTCTTCAGAATTTATTTTTCTTTAGTTGTAAATGTAAATGAATAAAAAAATATTTAAGTCTGAAAA
Source organism: Pampusana beccarii (assembly GCA_013399365.1). Lineage (NCBI taxonomy): Eukaryota > Metazoa > Chordata > Aves > Columbiformes > Columbidae > Pampusana > Pampusana beccarii. Next base: position 496,520 of record VWYH01010186.1, on the reverse strand, counting down.
ATTACTAGCATTTGACTCAAGACAAAAAGATATCGCTGTGCTGGGAAGCATACATACAGTCTAGAGAGGTTGTGTTTTTCCCAGCAAGAATGGGCTCAAGCAGAATATTAATGCAAAAAGAAACAGTGGATTTTGAAGATAAATCACTTGAAAAACACATATCCTAAGATTTGTAGAATCAGAGGATCATTTCGGTGGGAAGAGAAACTCAGGATCATTGAGTCCAACCATAACCTAACCTAACTCTAGTACTAAACCATGGCCTTAAGAACCTCATGTAAATGCCTTTTAAACACCTCCAAACTGCACCAAACCACACCAACACCACACCAAACTCCAGGGTGGGAATGGGACACACTAGCTGATACATTAGAGGAGCAGAGACGCCATCCAAAAGGACCAAAGAGGCTGGAGGAATAACCCATGAAGTTCAACCAGGACAAATGTCAAGTGTCACCCCAGGGAGGTAAGAGCTCCTGTGACAACACCAGCTGGGGAGAGAGAGGCTGGGGAGTAGCTCTGCATGAAGGCCTTTGGGGTGCTGGTGGACAGTCAGTTGAACATGAACCCACAGTGTGCCACAGCAGCAAAGGTGCCCAATATGTCCTGAGCTGTATGAACAGTGGCACAGTCTGTAGGTAAAAGGAAAGGATTACCACCTTGTATGTGGCACTCATCAGACAACATCTAGATGCTACATCCAGTTGTGGGCTCCAACACAGGAAAGACATGGCCAATACGAGGGACCTCAAGCGAGGGCCCCTGAAGTGGTAAGGCTGGAGCACTTGCCCCATGAGTAGAAGCTGGGGGTGTGGCTTGCTTCAGCCTGGAGAAGAGATGGCTTTAGAGGCACTTAACAGTCTCCCTGTGCTTACAAAGGGTCACTGAGGAGCTGGAACCAAGTTCCTCATAGTGGTGCAGGGTAGGTTGGTGAAAGACAATGGGCACAAGTTGCAATGAGGGAGGTTCAGTCTCGGTATAAGGAGTAAATTTTCCTCATGAGGACAGTGAGGCACCAGAGCAGGTTGCCCCAGGACTTTGTGCTATTTCTGTCTTTGGAGAAGGCACTGACTGGACCAAGCTGTGAGCAGCCTGGTCTGACCGCAGAACTGGTCCTTATTTGGTGGGGTTGCACCTCCTGAGGGGTCTTCTCACTTCAGTTATCCTGTGATTTCTATGATCATTCAAACACTGAAGACCGTGGGATGTGTTCTGTGGTGTTTTTGCTCTGGATAGCAGAGATAATCTTGCATATGTTAGAAAATCCTATTAGAGATGCTAAAGTTGTCACTCATTGATTATAAAGTTATATGAAGAATCCAAGCAGTGTAGAAGTGTAGAGATTCAACAGGTACCTACTTGGAGTGAATGGAAAACATATGTAAGAAAATAAACGAACAAATAAATAAACAATGATCAGTTAGGGAAAGTTTCTGAAGAAGATCGTTTTATTCAAAATAAAACCCCTCTACAGACTCTGTAATAGATTCTGCTCCTTAAAATCTATATTTTTTTAGTCTCAATTCCTTTTCTATCATCTTGTCTTCCTAGTCTACCCTTTTCTGTGCTATCTCATTTGCCATACTTCACTGCTTTCCCCCTCCTCTTTTCTTTGTTTCCCTGCATACATACTTGTTGTATTTTATAATTTTGCACTGTAATTTCATAAAATTCTTTATAATGATGTAACTTCATTTACATTAATGGTTGTTTGCTATGTAATGACCTTTTTTTTTTTTTTTTTTAATTTCAGAAAACAGTGAGCTTGTATGTATTTAACAGCTACTTGTTAACGGCAGGGTATTAGAGAAAATGAATGCTTAATGGTCACAAAGTTCACAAGTCATTACATAGTTTCTATTTGACTTTCATGAGCAAGATTTTAAGGGCCTGTCCACAAGCACTGAAAATGTATTACTACATGAATAACTTTCATGCATGGCAATGTCTTAAGAACTATTCAGCATTGAAATGTGTTCTTCTTAGTGTAATTATGAAACTTACAAAGAGCACCATTAGTGAGATATTGTTGCATAAATTCATATTGTTCAGTTAACTTGCTACAGAGGGTAAAAGTAGGTATTCTAGCAGAAAATCCAAGGAAAAGAAATTATAGAAATCTACCGCAACACTTCACCCCAGTTGTGCTGGATATGAAAGACCTGTTTTTCATAGGAACTACTCTACAATAACACTGAAGATCTCAGCCAAAGTCCTGGAATATAGGTAGAAGAGGGAACCCATAGAAATCCATTATTTGAAGATTCAAACAGGGATCACCTTTTTGGTTTTACCTGTTGAAGATTATTTTGATGCACAAGGAGACCCAGGCAGCATTCCTAGTGTGAAGATTGAGTATGAAAAGTGCCCTTGACAGAAATATAACTTTGAAACATATATTTAGAAGTATTTGCCTATTCATAGAAATGTATTTTAATTTCCCTTGGTTTTCCAGCCTATACAGCTAAAATTAAGGAAAAATCATCTAGATAGAATCCTATAATGCAATATTTCTTCCAAAAATAATTTAAGATAAAAATTTCAATATGTTACCTTTCTAAAGAGAAAATTGGACATTAATACATAGCACACATCATGTTCTGTTGCTTATGAACTCATATTTCAGAAATACTTGTAACAGAGTTGATAGAACCATATATAAGAAAAAATAAATACTCTTAAACTTTCATTTATTATGACTCATGTCTTTGATTTTTCAAAACTGGTTTAAAGAGAAGTTACACGTTATATGTGGGCCTTGCAAACATAGTGTAACAAATCAAATAAACAATGCTGAAGAAAAATGCTGTTTGTATAAAAGTGAAGGGGAGACAATTCCGAACGGAGTCTAGAGACCTCTAAATGTTGTGTCTAGTTTTGGTCAAATGTCCCAGTTAACTCTCTGAATTTATGAGACTTTATCAAGAATTTTGAAACATTGCCGTACCAGTTAATCTTCAGAGAGATATATCAGGAACGTTTTCTAAAATGTATTTTAACTGAGATGGTTAACCTGTTCTATCTAACGAAAGATAAAAGAAAACTGATGAGGACAGATTTTCTCATCCAGATTTACAATTTAAGCTCAATGCCATATTCTTTTGTCAGCCTTCACTTAGACTCCTAAATAAACAAATTTAATTACTGTTTAATGTGATTTAAAAGTACATACCTTTCTTTTAATATCCTGATTGAGGCCTTAGAAACACTAGAATGTTTATATTTAATTTTAGAGGCAATGCCCAACCTACATCGCACTGATTCAATGCAGCATGCTGTTTCAGAAAGTGGATACAAGCTGCAGAGTCAGCATATAACATAATAAGGCCATGCAAACCTGTCTTTCACTCTGTGTTTGACCTGTTTTCAATCCTATGTGATAGGTAGTTCTCTGATAGACACTTGATCCTATTAAGAAAGGAGAGCTTGCTTGGATCAGGTGGAATGAGATGAAATTCACTTAGAGTGAGGCAGGAGCACCGGGGCTCATCCCACCAGTGACACACATACACGATGCGGAAGAATGGGACAAGACCAATCCGCACAACCCAATCTTCTTCCCCTCCAGGGTCTGCGCATAGGGAAACTCACTTCATCACCTAGCTACAGAGAAAAAAAGAAAAACGTATCAGTAAGATAGATATGGATATGGACATGATTAAATGTATGTATACGTCTATAAAATAGTGTGTTTTGACTATACAATTCTGTCATTTGACCTCATTTTCCCTCATGATCCAGTACTGTAATCTCATATACATCAAAAAGAAGGTATAAGACATTTTCTTACAGGAATGGTTCTTTATCTCCGATTAACAAAGACTGATGGTCTCCTGTAATGTTATGGCACATCTGCATAATGTCACCTTCCATTAGCGCAAAATGCTACCTACACAATGAATAAAAATTTCACTACACATCTTTTTGGTTTATATCTTCCTCGAGCAGAACAGGTTGAGAACACAGACTCTGAATACTTAATTATATTCACTAATATAAGGAACATAAGTGCCACTTAAAGCCAAATTGTCACCAATTTTTTACTATTAATTGATTGTTTTGATTTTTTGAGGTTTTTTGATTCATGTACATTTTTTTTGTTTTGTTTCAAGTAATTTTCATCATTTTTTAGGGCATCTTTTTTCTTTCCTGAACAGATGGAAGATGCAGTCCCTTTTCCAGGTAGTTTGTGCTTCTAGACGTGACATAAAAAGCATGACCAGAATAACGTAAGACATTCCAGTGTCTAGCCACTTATTCTCTTACACCATATTGGTTATGCCATACAAAAGTAACCCAGTGTTTAAAAACACAATAATCATATCATGTTTCAGGAAAATATGAGGAATATTCCACTTGATTTAATTCAAGTACTTCCTTGTATAGATTTATATCAAGTGGGAGAAAAAATAATAATAAAAAAAGAACACCTGACAATAAAAAGAAAATAATTAGAATAAAGAGAAACACAATCTGTATTTTAGATACCTCATTTTATTCAACTGCTGTGAGCTGAAAGTAGGTACAGGTTTGTTAATAAAACAAGGTGAACGAATGGAGCTTAGGTACTGTACCACAAATGAAGCACCAGTTATGCTCCATAGTCCTGTTTTTCCATTATTTTACTTATGTTTGCCATAGTACTCTTTTGTTGCTGATTTATTTGCTGATTTTCTTTCTATATCTGTTGCTTAGCCACACAAATTTACAAATACAATACCAAGTCACAGTTTTGCTTTCTGCACATCTTTGATGCCAATGGTTCTAGTTTAAGCTCTACAGATTGTGTTCTTATTGCCACTGTGCGTACTGTAAAAATACTTAAATTACTTCTGATACTCTGTTGTATTCACAGAATTGACTGAAAAGTTTTAAATTATTTAGGCAATTAGATATTGGTCTATGTCAGTCATAATTCCTTGTCATCTTCATACATAATCTGCTCAGCAAATCAACGCAGTATGAGTTGATTTCTAGCTATTGATCTAAACCACTTTACACATAACAAAAACCTGATTCTGACAAATGATAGTATAAAAGGAAGAGGATATGCAAATTGCTGCCATTTAACAGCTAGCATATATATTATTCCCATACTTACAGAACAGAGCAGATCATTTTTCAAACCATTTCAAAGATTAACTGCTGCTTGAGTGCTTGTGGATATTAAGCAAACTGATGTGGATTGATGTGCATAACCTGACAGTTTATGTTACTGACCCCATGAGCAACAGAGATCTGCTGCAGCAGTTATTGTGCTGGTAGCTCATGGTCAGTCTCTTGGATTCGAAGCTTATTCTGCCACCAATGCTGAGATCTTTCTCTCAAGAAGTTATAGCATAGCTGAAGAAACTGAAACTCTCAGCTCTGTGATTTCTAGTATCCTGCCAAAAAGGTGAATACTTCCCACCAAATTAAGCTTTGAGAATTTTACACATGAATGCACAATGATCATAGAGAGAAAAAAAGGTATTCATAGTAGCTAATTATGACAGATTTCAATTTCCACGTTACATTACTTTTAATTTATTATATCTTGAAGATGATGAGACATTCATTCCTTCATGTCTCAGAGTTTCTCACTGATAGTAAGCAATTACTGTAATCTGCTAGATGAATTATTATTTAAGACATGTCAGATGTCATTAACTGTCACCAAAATCAAAGAAGGGAAAAGGAGAGTCTGGTTTATAGCTGGTAGACTTTGTGTCTACCCAGTGCATGACTCAAAAATGCTGACTTGTGAAATCATGAGGTTTTAGGGCATTCTGCCAAATAGTCGTCCCTGGAGTACAATGAAAACTTCAGCTACTGTCACTGGATAACGAAGTCTGCTACAAAACAGAGTATTTCTGAAGCATCGCTTCCTTCATCCTTAGCTTACAGGTCTCTCTATTTCAGATCTGAGTATTTAAACTAACCTAAATGTTACTTCTATAAATAATCTTATTGATTTTGCACAAAAATATAAGTGTGTACTTGCTGTCCACTTATGCTGTGCATCTGTGAATTTGTCCCTGACAACAGGATAATTCACCAGCTGGAATTCAGAGCTTATGATTCTGGAAGAGACATTTCCAGAGCTATGCTCAACCTCTAAAGACTCTCAGCATCCATGGAAAAAGAAGCCTAGCAATCTCAGGGGTCCAAGTGGTGTAGGCTGACAAAAAAAATCAAATACATTTTAGTGAAAAAGATTAATAACTGGCTTATAAAGTATCATAAAGTGAGAGATGCTAAGATTTTAGTAAGAAGTAGTTAGGTAGGCATTGTACAGGCATTCATGTGTCTTGCTTGACAAACTTGATTTTGTTGACAAGGTTACCCACCTAGTTGAGCAAGGGAAGCCTGTTGATGTGATCTTTTTGGATTTCAGTAAAGCCTTTAATACTGTCTCTCACAGTATCCTCCTGGACAAGATGGCCAGCATACAGCTGGATAAACGCACAGTGCAGTGGGTGAGCAATTGGCTGATGGGCTGGCCTCAAAGGGTTCTAGTAAATAAGGTTATGTCGGGCTGGTGACCAATCCCATCGGGGTTCTATAGGGATCCGTCTTAGGGCCAGCACTCTTCAATGTCTTTATAAATGACTTGGGCTCTGGACTTGAGGGAATACTTAGTAAGTTTGTTGATGACATGAAACTGGGGGGAGCTGTCAACACTCTCGAGGGCAGAGAGACCCTGCAGAGGGATCTGGACAAATTGGAGAACTGGGAAATCACCAACCACATGAAGTTCAAAAATGGGAAGTGCTGGATTTTGCACCTGGGACACGGCAACCCTGGCTGTACATACACACTGGGAAATGAGATGCTGGAGATCAGCTCTGTGGAGAGGGACCTAGGGTTTCTGGTCAATGGCAAGTTGAACAGGAGCCAACAGTGTTCCCTGGCAACCAAGAGGGCCAACTGTGTCCTGGGGTGCATCAAGCACAGCATTGCCAGCTGGATGAGGGAGGTGATTGTCCCACTCTGCTCTACGCTGGCGATGCTTCACCTGGAGCACTGTGTGCAGTTCTGGGCACCACAGTATAAGAAAGGTATTAAGCTACTGGAGAGTGTCCAGAAGAGGGTTATGAAGTTGGTCAAGGGTTTGAAGAGGAAGCCACATGAGGAGTGGCTAAGGTCACTTGGTTTGTTCAGTCTGGAGAAAAGGAGACTAAGAGGAGACCTCATCACGGTCTACAGCTTCCTCACAAGGGGAGGAGGAAGGGTAGACGCTGAGATCTTCTCTTTGGTGACCAATGACAGAACCCAAAGGAATGGCAAGAAGATGTGGCAGGCACATGGTGTGAACTGTGCGGTTGTCATATGCAGGAACAGGAGTTGGACTCGATGATCCTTGTGGGTCCCTTCCAACTCGGGACATTCTATAATTAGTCATATTCTTTAGCTGTTGTAATGTGACATTAATTTCCAGGAAACTGGGAAAATGGGAAATGGGAAACATAAGAATGCAGAAAAACATACGTTTGGCCCAATATATACTCAAGCTGTCTTAAACCACTTGAAAAAAACATGTGAAAGATCCCATGTTTTAAAAGAATGGAAATATGTAACATAATAAAATACCTTGATTTCATTCACAGACAGAAATATTATCTGAAAAAAAATAAGCAGTCCACATAGAAAGAGGTTATGTGAAAATGATGTGGCTGCAAAATAAGCAACTTATAAAACATACACTGCTGAATAGCCCACATTAAAAATAATTAATAGCTTAGCAGAACCAGCTCTGAACTGAGTATATGGGTGTAACAAACCTCATTTAAATTTGCATATATCCCTTTTCTTCTGCACTGATATTTTGAGAACCTGTACTACGCTGTGACATAAGCATTATTTTATTATTATCGAGTGGATTTCTTAAGTATCTTTTTTGAGGGCTTTTTTGGCTGTGATTAACTGGTCTGGTTAGGCTCCTCTGAGAGCTGATTTAATAAATCTGGGTATAACACAGGACCTAACACCTCATTAGATGATATGGGGACTACGACTGCAAAGCTCACAACCCATTCTGGCCCTGAAGGTTAAATGCAGACTTAATCTCCTGATTTTGCTGTGAATTTAAGACTCTGTGTCTGAAAGCTCTAGCATTGGTGGCTTCAGGAAAACCTATGTTACTGTTTTCATCTCAGAGTAATGCAAAAGACTCTGTACCATGATGTCACAGGAGGGGTGAAGGAAACTGTTCTCTGTGTCTCCTTGATACCCATTTTTCTTGCTTCAGAAACATCCTTTCATCAATCTTTTACAATTACTCATTCTACTCTTACAGCAAAATGCAAAATACTGAACCTTAGTTTCTTGACCACCCCGCAGGGTAATATCCAGAGCTGTGATGGGGAGTAAAGTATAACCAACAAATAATTTCGTTTTCAATAGCTCTCAATCTCTCCTTCTTCTGCATTTGGGTAATTCCCAGGCAAACAAACAAACAAACAAACAAACAAACAAACAAACAAACAAACAAAACCCCACAACAAAAAACGGTAGTAAACAGCATAAAGACCATTAAAAAAACAAGAAGAAAAAGAAGAGGCATTTTTCTTTCCTTTTTTAAATAGTGTCTTTGTGCCTCTGCATTGTCCTTGCAAAACTGTTGTCTTAATCCACTTTTCGAGTCACAATTGGTTTAGCCCTTAACAGGACTTCCCTCGTTGCTTCCACTTAAACTTGATTTTCCCTTAATAGTTGAAGGACATTTAGACAGCATCCCATTAATTTCAGTGGACATTGAGTTTTATCTAATTCAGCAACCCAGCCTTTGTTAATTAGGCCTCACAGGACGAGCGATTGTAAAGAACATCTCTAACTGTCACTGATCAATACCCGCAACAGAAGCAATTCTTAGAGTCAATTACTTGTGTTTCTGAGAAGGAAGAAAGGTCCTACTCTTGTTAACTCCCTGCACTTTTTTAAAATCACAAGATCCCTCAGTCTGCCTTCCTATCAGGTTCAACCAGGTGCATACAAATTATATTTCCTCCTTCTAACACTGTGGCAGGTTCATTTGCAGCAAAGTCCACTGCAGCCCAGAAGTGCTATTTAGCAACGTCTTATACTTCCAAAGCCATGAGGTTGACTGACAAGGAAGCCAACATTCCAATACCGCTAGCAGAGATTCACTGTTTCAGCCTAAAGACACGGGCTCTGTTTGATTAAGTCCCAGAAGAATAAGTATATGGAAAGTAATTTAATGTAATGCTACTCTGCAATCCTTCAGAGATAATGAGCAAATAGGGAGAAAAACAGGTCACAGCCTTTAGCATTTGCTGGTCATTTTGTTTCAGTGAGGATATATAAACATATATGCATTTGTATATAAATTAGAACTTTGGGCACTTCCGGTGATTGAAAATATTCCTTTCCACCTTCTAGACCCTGTTTTTCAATAAGTCTCTGTTCTTCTCTGGGGGGATTATGAAGCCGTCATTCTTGTCATTGAGGACTCTGGGTTAAAAAAAAACAACTTTCTAAAACACTTTCTGAGTTGTTATAATACATGATAAACGGCTAATCTCTCTAAAAGAGCTGGGTGGGAAAATGTTTTCTGTTCATGTGAGAGTTCCGAGAATTTAGAAATTTTCTGATTGCACATCATGCATTTTCAAAACAAGTGAAAAAACAAAGTGCAAGACTGTAAAGAGACTGACTCTTCAATTCTGCACTGAATTAGCAGTGGAAAGAAATTTTCTTTTTTTCTTCATTCTTTTTTTTCTCTCTCTTTTTTTTTTTTTAAATACATGAGTCCCCTTTGTAGACTCCTCTAAACAGCTGATTTTAAGGGCTTATTGAAAAACATTTATTGTTAAGTTCTAGGGGAGAGATTATTTGTTCTCTTGCAATACTAAATGGAATTATTAGCGGAAAGACTTCCGTGGAAAACAAACATGTCTAAGTTTGAATGTTTACAGGTGAGCATGCCAAAGCACCTAGCAAAGTCAAAGGGTACCTAAGTAAGACATTTACTTGCATTTAGAGCAGAATTCAGTCATTAGATACTCAGTTCAGCTGCCTATGCATAGCAAGCTTCTGTCTTAATATGGGAATCTAAGATGTCTAAGCTATCCATCCTGGCAAACCTCTAGCTGCTGCCACAGAACAGGATGTCTGCCCCAAGTTTTGTTTCACATCTGACAGCCTTGTACAGATGTCCTGGATACTGATAGCTCTAAACACACATTCGTAGGCAAGAACATTGAAACAAACATGTTTGCTTGAGAGTAAGGTGTATTATCCTCTCATCTCCATTGTCTTTAATGGTTAGGGATGAGATTTGCTTGATATTTATATCATTTGAAATTCTCTAGGGAGTCTAAGAAATCTGCACAAAAATCTAAGCTGTCTGACTGGAAAATAGAAGACTTACAGAGGTCATGCGCCTTTTTGAGCAGCAACAGTTGGCCAGGCAGGACACCTGCAATGTATAAAAGATTGACTCTGTTCCTAAGTCTTCTGATTTTAATAGGAGCATAGATACTTAATTTACATGTGACATCTTATTTTAGGCATCTTAGTGAATTTCTCTCAAAGTAAGATGGCAAAATATGCAGTTACATACATTACAGTAGTGTCCACAGTCTCCTTCTACTAGAGTATGTGACATTATCATGGCCTCATGCTGACCTTCCCAGGACTGATGGATCAGGTTGGGGCTATTCAGGCTCTGTATCATATCACTGCTGAAGCTCCATTGTAATTCTGATATCAGTGTGTCATACTAGTAGCAGTCAGAGTAACAATAGAAATTATAAATCTAAAAGGGACTGAAGATGCAGATACTTTGGAACATGTTGGTGTTGGTAAGAGAATCAGAACTCAAACTTGAGAAGCGAAGAACATTAGAGAAAGGTCAAAAGTTAAAACTATAGAATAATGTGAAAATTGTTGATACATATAATAGGTAGTGTAGCAATGAAAGAGGTGACAAGTAATAATTACAATAAATTTATAATTTTAAATGGAAGAGACATACCTTTGACTGCTGCATATTAGCATGGCTGTTATGCACATTTTTTCAAGATAAAGTCAAGCCAACTGCCCACTAAAATCTAATTGTTTATGCAATTTAGGAATTTGGGGGGCTCAAATTTATGAAATTGCTAATGCATAGAAACTCCTACTTACAAGTTTGTGCATTCATTTTTAATCCCGTCAATACACAAATTCAGATCCAGAATTAGGACATGAATGTTATTATGGACTACTCACATTTTTTACACTGCTACCTCCTTAACTTTTTCTAAAAGACACTTATTTCAAACTTCTTACTCTTGCCACACCCCTAGTTTAACAAATTCTTTGTATGTTTCATGTTAAATGTCAGCTATATTTAAGTTTCAGTATTTAGCTCCTCTAAACTCTAAATTACTTTTTCTCGCTTATTCATAATTAGCCTTCACTTGCCTGTTGTCGTCCTGCTTATCTCTCATTCACATCTCTTTAGCCTTTTTTCCCAGTCTGATGTCACACTTTCTCTACCACTGGAATGATCATCTATCTCTGATATGTCCCTCACAACCATTTTCTCCAAGAATCCTCTCAGCCATTTTCTCCTTAATAAGGATCAGCCTATTCTATCTGTACCATTTTTCTGTATATATCATCTTTGTTATGCCTCTGTGGCAATTGCATTTTCCCCCCACACACACCCCCTGAGAACTGGTGTGGCAGTTGCACTGGTAGCTGCCCATCACCCCCTCAGAACTGGGGCCTTCAATGGGCAGTTAATGGCTCTCTTTATGGAGACCCAGAGTCGGTGGGCAGGGTTGTTAGCAGAGGAGGGGTCAAGCCTGCTCACAGCGCAGAGAAGCCGAGAAGGTTCTGGAATGCCCACTGCCAGATGTGAACAGACTATAAATGGGGTTCCCGCCGAAGACCCCCTTTGTGTGGTCTTCTCGGAGCTGTGGGTCTGCCATGCTGCCGAAGTCCCTCCCCTTAGACGGAGAAGCTGTCTAAGGTAACTTCCCGGGATGTGGAGCGCCTCACCTCTGCATGTAGGTGAGTGATAAATTACTGAACATACGCTTTAATAAGTCCTCACCTGGCAGTCAAGTGTAAAGTCCTCGTCTGGGATAGACAAGTGTAAATCCCTTGCCTGGCAGGCAAGTGTAAGTCCTAGCTGCAACAGGCTAGTCTTTCTACCTTATGGGCAAAATGGGGCAGAGAGGGCTCCGGCTTTTGTTTTCTTGTGAGTGCATATATGCACGCTGTGGATCTTCATTATTCTTATTTTGCTGCACCCCAAATAATCTCCTAACCTAATATCTGAACCTGTATCTTATGTTATTGGAGTGCTAACTAATTGTATAAACCCTGTTTCTAATCGGTTTATTGGTCATACGTTTCCGTCCAGAATAAAGTTTGTTTTGGACCTTGTTGTCCACCTAAACTTATTTTTGGGGTGCCTCTGTGACAGCCTTTCAGACACTCTAATTCATGTGTGTCATGGAACAGCTTGTGATATCACTGTATAAGCCCTCAGATATTTTAAAAAAAAAAAAAAAAAAAGAAAACTGGAAACTGGAAACTGTTATTTAATGTTTCAGTAGTTCCCGTAGTTCTAATAAAAGCATTTGCTTTAAGAAGAAAAAGCAGCTGTTCAGAGTATCCATACTTGTGAGACTCTCATTCAAAAATATGTTTTTTCCAAATGAAAATATGTGTTCCTGTTTTATCTATGTCTAACTTAAGAGAAGGATTTTTTTTGTCTCATCCGTAAGAGTTGAATGTCACAAACAATGATGGTGAAAGAAATGCTTTCCTTATTTTATAGGTGTTAATAATTTTGATTACTCTTGCAAGTTAACAAGCCCATCCTTCTAAATCCTAAAACAAAAGGACAGTTCTCAAACAACTTCTAAAGCTATTAAATACTGTATTCAAAGAACTATAACCAAACAACTATTTTCTTGTACCTGGTATTAAATTTTTCAAATCCAAGTTGATCTTAAATTGCAATGTAGTATTATGATTGCAAACAGAGCCATTACACTATTTACAATACTTACCGAGACAGAATACATGATTGTAAGTCAAGCCTGAGTGACTTAAAAACTCCATTGCCAAATCACTGCTTAAAAAANTTAAAAAAAAAAAAAAAAAGGAAAATGGAAAAAAGGAGGACTGCTATTTATGATGATAATGAGCAGAGGTTTTGACAATAATTTTGAATGTTTCACATCTAAAAAAAAAAAGTTTCAGTAATTCTACTTTTAAAACAAATCAAATTGTACAGTACTGTTGTTATGCAAATTAGCTCTATTAAAAGCACCATTTGTAAGCTTCAGGGGTTTGCAACTCTAATACAAAATCATAATATACTAAAGAAATTAAGAATATTGTATTATGTGCCTTTATGTCTTAGAAATTCACAGTGTGGTAAAGGTAAGAAAAATGTTTGAAGGCATTATAATTTGAAACAATATAATATTCTTTTCAGTTTTAAGAACATTAAGACCAGTATATGAAGAAAACAAACTCTGAAACACAAGTAACTTACAGTGGTTGTGCAAATTTACCATTTAGTGTTATGAATGAGATAATACATATATAATGACTGAAGAAACATCCCAGGAAAATTATGAAGTATTTAGGGCTTAGGAACATTGTTTGCATCAAATCTAAAGCCAAAATTCTTTTATATATATATATAAAAATATATATAAAAAATAGTATATATTTATAAAATATATAATATATACATATATATAAAACACAATAAAGGTGTCAAATAATTTGAAAATAATGTTTTGGTAACATCAACATGTTAGAATAGCAGTTATTTTTATCTGGTCTCACAGATGATCTGAGCATTGTGAGCTGACCCGGAACATCATAGTTTTTAAAATTTCTAAATGAAATGTGCCATGAGGAAGCCACTCATCCCAACACCTCATTTCTCCATCTAAGATTTTTCTCTAAAACAAGTCTGTTTTTTTAAATGCAAAAATAGTACAAATAAGATTTCAGTACTAGGACCCAGAACCTGTGTATGACTCTCGACCTTGAAGTTATAGTTAGTTACCCTGGATTCCAAGAACTATTTATAATAACAAATTTCACAAGGCAATAAATAGCTTTTGTGGATGACTATATAAGGGCAAAGCAGATAGCCACAAAAAAGTTTTACACTAAGTATCTCTGAAAACCATGAACATTGTAATAAGACATCAAAAAAGAAAATCCAATTAACACAAAAATCTGCCACAATTGTTTCCTTGTATTTGAAAACAGCGTTTGAAAGTTCAAAAACCAGATAATCATTCAACAGAATGGCCCGTGTGCAATCTGCTTTGTATAACAAACCAGAGACAGAGTCAGTAAGGGTGATGACGAGAGTGGAAACAGGACAAAGGCTCAGTTCTTATAAAAATAGATCTTGTTTGGTAGAATATGAACCTTGTTTTCAGGGATAAGGTGGGGAATAATCTGTAGTACTGAAGTTATGAAAAACTCAAGGATTTGTGAGTTTTATTTGTGAGGAGAAAACTGCATTTATATGTCACAGTTGCCAAAGATCTAACTTGAGTTTAATAGTATAGTATACTCTCCCATAAGAAATGCCAGTGCAAACAGTACGAGACTGCATGCCAGCAACTGCTCTCAGTGCACTACCTTGACCATTTCATCAATTATTTCATATTTTCCAAAAACTTAAAAAAAAATAGGCCACCAAAGGCTGAAAGTTAGAAGCTGTTCCACCAGAAGAAGGGATTTTAAAAAGCCCAGAGAACTGAATTGCCATTTAATTCTTGAATGAGAAAGGGTAGTGGTTTTTGAACATATAAGGCTTCAAAAAAGAGCAACAGGAATTCCATACTGGGATATTAGAAAGATTAATTATAACAGGAAGTTGGTATCCTGTTATGCACCATCACTTTTTCTGTCACTTAAGTGAAAAATAGCAATTGTCATTAACATGCTTCAAGAAAAAGAAAGACCTTAAGGTACTTTGGTAAAAATCAAAATATTTTACCACTATGTATAATGCAACCTCTTTATGAGATGATATTAACTTGCATGGAATCAAATGTAAAAAGAGGAGAAAATTACCATTAGAGGTCTGAGTAGCTGATGAATTTTGTTAAGTTGTGTAAGATTTAGCAATAATGTTTCTATAAAGAAAGCGTGCTGTTTATTTTGTTTGAGAACTCAACTAGCAGCATTTGTCCTCTGATAAAGAACGTTATCTTCAGAGCTGTTACTAAAGAACTGCAGGATCACGTATTTTGGTCTGTAACTATGAAGACAGATTGCATGAAAAATGTCTTATTGTCATTGTTTCTTTCCAACATTAGTTTCTTCTCTGAGGTGATAGCAACTTCTTCTTCCATCTGCTGTTTACATTGGATTCATATTATTGAATATCCAATTTGAAAACAAAAGCATTGTGAATAAGTACTAATTCTAATTGAATAGCTGAAATTCAGCCTTATTTCTATACGATTGTGTAGAGATTATGTATAAATTTCCAATTCCAATTCCAAGATTATTCAAGTTTCCACATTATCCAATACACTTCTCATGAATAAAGAATATTTTCTACACTTGGACAGCTTTGATCAGCTCAGGAGTTATAAGAAAACTAACTGTATCTTTTTATTCTCACTGATGCTGTTTTTTATCTTGTTTTATTTTAATCCGCTTTTGGAAGCTGCTAATTTTCAGTGGAAAATCTGACACTTAGATAGACAAACCCTTTCCCTTTTGTTCAATAATATTTAATAAACATTACAGTGCAACAAACACCTACTGTGGAGCAGCAAGTTTATTTTGAACTGTTCTTGAAACTCAGCAGTTCCAAGTGCACACACTGAGCACATTCTAAATAAGGCTGACAGTGGAGAAAGGTCTGCAAAGATTATTGGTCTGATGACCTTGTTTACAGTTTGCTTTCACCCCAAAATGTCTGTGATACATGGAGTTAGTAACACAATATGATATTTTGCCCTTATGCAGCAGTTTTCATCTGAGGTGTCAAAGAAGTTTACCAACATACAATTCATCTCTGTAACATTGCTTCAGTAAATCTTGTTATACTCAATTACTTGAGGTGAACTGAGACACATAATATCTACTTTGCAGACTCAAGGCATGGAAAACAATGCATCAAGGGTTCTGAAATCTAGGATGTGTCCCTGCCTCTTAACTCCCTGTCAACTATATCTGAACTATTCCTAAGAGATATTTACCTTTTCTGTTTTATTATGTATGTATATGTCTCCTGCAAGATACTCTACAAGATTCCTAGGAAAGTTAATTTGCTGATTAACTACAGTTTTGCTTAAGAGGTTTCACTTAAATGTCAAAACTAAATGCCTCTTGGAGGAATTGATTTCAATGGAAACTTCTGTCTTCTTTGAACATGGGAAAGAATTCTTTCCATTTTAACAGGTTTTTCAATTTTTAAAAACCTATTAGGTTTTATTTTGGTCTTTTGTTTCCTAAGCTTCCATCAATCATTCTTTTTGTTTTCCAGAAGACATTTTCAAATTGTTGGCCTTCAACCTTCTTCAATCCAATTGTGATATCAT
This sequence comes from Pampusana beccarii, assembly GCA_013399365.1. Taxonomy (NCBI): domain Eukaryota; kingdom Metazoa; phylum Chordata; class Aves; order Columbiformes; family Columbidae; genus Pampusana; species Pampusana beccarii. The sequence continues at coordinate 479,982 of VWYH01010186.1, read as the reverse complement.
ATCTATTTTGCAGTAATATTTGTATTTGTATATGCACATATCAGCAGAATATTTGTTTCTTTACAATAACATGATATTACTAATGCTGCAAATTACTATAAACGCTAGATAGTCTTCTATTAGAAAGATCCCTGCCACATCTCAGTGGCAACTAGACTGAGAAGTTACCAAGTTTTATACCCTTTTAGAAGTTTCATCTAAAATATGTTTCTGTAAATTCCATATTTTACATCATGTATGAAGAACAGCGTCAGGATCCTAATAAAATACAAATATAAAGTACATGTTATAAACAATGACAGCCAATTAAATNACTACCCCCTATACTGACACGTCACAATCCAATATCCTCCACACGCCACGTCCCTACCTTTATTTTAAGTTTCTGGGTTGTTTGAGATTGCAAAGTACGGTTACAGTAAGAGCTTATCTTCTTATGCAGAGCTCACCCACAAGTCCAGTCCCACAACTTCCACTATCCCATTGTGTCATGCAAAGCCCATCATGTACTACTAGTCTGGTTTGATCAACAAGTACAAGCTGTCAGTCTATTACAGTACATATTTCTCCTTATTTTCCTAAAAACCCTATCGTATTTTTTGTAGAAGGAAATAAAGTTTTACATTGTTTTATGTTACAGGGATTCTTGTTAGCTGTTCTTCACATATTTTTTAAAATAGGCACTAGGTTTATCTTTCTGTATTCCTTTTTTTCTCTTTAAATTCTCCCTGATAATTATTTTATTTAGTTCTCTTAGTTCGCAAGGGTGAATTAATCACATTAAGATGATTTGAAGTCTTTAAACTTACCAGAGGACTTTCTTTCGACTTTTTCTTTTTGTATGTATAGTTCAGACCTCCCACTGTTTTATCTATGTGATCATAGTGGAAAATAGTATTTACACTAAGAGTGCAGGGTTGTTCCCATGTCATGTCTACCAGTCCGATGCTGTTATCTCACATAGAGCAGGGTGTCTTCAATGGCACTAGATACAGACACTTTGAGAAACTAATTTATTCCTAAAATTGAGATAAATCTGTCCATTGGTCTTTATCACATCATCTAAGTTCTAATATTGATTATGTATTAAGGATTCTACTTCTTCCTAGAACTGTTCCTCATCCTTTTGTATTCGTAAATAAAGAGATAAAGTTGTAAAAAAATTATTGACTATCCCTTCTCTTCCTCATCTGCCTAATCAATATAACTGTTTCTCTTGGCTCTTTGATCTTTTCCCCGATTTGTGTTGGTTTTATTCTGGTATTTCCTTATCTGACATAGTTTGTTATTATTTCCTCTTCGGGTTCATCTGTGTCTCTGAGTGGTGCAACACAAAGAGGGAAGGACAGGTGTCAGACTCATGTTAGGTAGTGTGGCATCCATGATGGTTCTAACGTAACATAACAATTGTGTATTCACTAGCAGTGAAATCTACAACACTTGCCACTGCTACATGCATACCACATGTTTATAAAATGCAGAGCTGGCTGTATAGATGGCTAATGCAAAACAGATTTCCATGCAGCCTCACAGATTGCGTTGCCATTACTACCAGCATCACACCATCTTTGGTTGCTGATGTTGCTATAGACCCCTAAATTAGCTATCTACATAGTGCTCAAAAATTTCTTTTATTCTTACGAAGTGCTCATATTTCTCAGTGCTTCTCAGACTGGCTTCTTGCTCCGGTTGTGCTCCAGCCAACTTCTTCAGAGAATCTGTCACCAAGGACTAGGTAAGTCAGGTTTTTTAACCCACACTTCCAGGGACTTTCTGACATGAAAATCTGGGCTGCAGACCTTTTAAATGCAGACAGAATCCAGGTTAAGGCAGCAAGGCTTGGGTGTAACCCTCACAAATGTAATTGGAAGGTTAGATAGGAGACAAGGTCCTGACGTTACCACACACCTTTAAACCTCCTGCTATGAATTCTCTTTTCAGTTCCTCTTCTCAGGTTTCTGCTGATTCATTCTGTGTTGGTTTTAGACCTTCTTGTCTGGATCAGGTCTCTTCTGTCATGTACAACATCTTCAACAGAAAGCATTTCAATGCAGCACAAGGAGACTCAAACTTGTTAGCAATGCGCCATCTTAAGAACCGGGAACAGTCCAGCAAAAGGGATCATAGATTAATTTACCATGAGAAGCAGAGCAGAAGTTCTAGCTGCATTTGTGTAGGCATAACTGAAGAAAAAAATAGGTGCCTTTTTCAATTTTGGTGTCATATTCAAAACCAGAAATGCTCCTCCTCAGATGTTAGCAATTAATTAAAGTATACTAATTTTTAGGCAAATGATACACAAGAGAGATACGTTTTTCTCCAATCAATTTAATCAGCTTACCAAAAAGCTGCAGTTCTCTTTTCCAATGAGTAAAGTGTATTCTTCCCTGTTGATTAACTTTTCTTTGTGACAGACAGTTTATTGCTTCCATTGAAAAAAAAAAAATGGCATACTTAGTTGTTAATAAAATCTTCACCATGTTCTTTCCCATTGAAGTAATCTAGTGGTTTTTGTTGTTTGTTTGTTAGTTTTCAAACAGCTGCTCAGACAATTATTCTCAGAACATGCAGTCTATCCTTAAAATACCTTTCTGCTAATTAAAGCAGAAATGTTGTGCAAATGTGTATATAACGAGTTAAACTCCCTTCCACAATTGTGCTGAGAAATTTTAGTCTGATTGAGGAGAAAAAATAGGCCTATAAAGTTTGAAAGAGTGAAGCAGTATTTCCTACATACCTGCTACTATTCATAAATGTATCAGGTATGTAAGAATCTAGATTATAGCATTTTTTTTTCTTTTTCTCAAATCAGTCTTCTGCAAACACAAAGACTACAAAATAACTAAAAATCTTCTCTCACTTCTGTTTAACCAGTCTCCCTAAATCTCGGTGGCATTAATGATGCCTTTATGGAGCACAGCAAAAAATGAGGAATGTGAGGGTGAAAAAAAAAGGCCGTAAGTGATGTAGCATTTGTGAAGAGATAAGGCCAGACTTTAAAAAAACTACCCTATGTGGCCATTTCTCTATATGCAGCAAGTGACTGTGAGTCATACTCGGTTCATGAAGCTGTTCTCCAAATGGTTTTATCTTCAGTGACATCTTCCATCTGCCACAACAAGTGGAAGTCTGACAGTAGTGAGGACACAGGTTTCATTCTTCCAAATTAAAGTTGTGTAGAGAAAGAAACAGACAAACACAAACAAAATGGTGAAGTTTACTTTGCAACTAACCCAGATCTTTGACTTTAATGACAGTATAAATCCAGGGGCTAAGTCTAGACTAATTCTTCTCTACCACTCAAGGAACATTGTGCTGATGTAATTAGTCCATAATCCTTGATTTCAGAGCAAGGAACTAGTGTTGGTTCTTTTTATTTTACACGATAGACATAACTTAAGGAATGTTTCATGGCTGTAGGTCTGAGTGTGCACTCTGTTTATATTCTGGCTCCATATCTGATTAAAACATAGCAACCTCTCTTCTGCACCATCCATTCTGTATTGTTCAACACCATGGCAGAGAATATTTTGAAGTTCAAGCAACTTATTTTTCCTCTGGTTTTGACAATTGCTTTGATCGCCCATAACATATTAATTACTTTCTTATTTCTAGATTCTTCAAGTTCTGTTGCAATTTTTGCACAACCATCCTACAATACAAAACAGAACGAAATAAAACAACAACAACAAACTTTTGATCATCCTCAGTTTTCATTTTACTAAAAGTAGTTCCTTACGTTTTATTTCCTTGTTTCAGAATGAAAGGACAATTCATTTGGCAGAAGCTTTCTTTTCTCTCCACTTTCAGCTGACATGCTGTCAAAGGATATTAATTCATTAAGTCTACACTCATTATCATAATTGCTTTTGTATTTTTTTAAAAAAAGTTGTCTATTAATCAAGTTGCCTATCTTTTATCCCCAATCTTCAGTAGTTCTATATTTTATATGACAGATTGCCTGACTTTGTACAATCAATACCTCCCAGCACCAGATGTCACTGAACTATGCATTACTTCACCATGCATATGTAGCCTACAAAGTGAGAGATAATCTTCAGTTCTCTGTGACCACTAGAACTGTTTTAAGATTATTGTCTTTAATAATTTTGCATTCATCATTGCTTCGGAAAGTTAGAAATGTTTTATTTCTAAAGTTTCTCTAGTTGTCCCAAAGATTTTACTCAAGGTTTCCTACCCAGTCCCTTCTTAATCTGTGCCTCATAGAATGGTTTAGGTTGAAAGAGACCTTCAAAGATCATCTAGTCCAACCCACATGCTGTGGGCAAATACATCCTTCACTAGATCAAGTTGCTCTAAGCCCCATCCAGCTCATCTTTGGACATTTCCAGTGGGGCTTCCACAGCTTCTCTGGGCAACCTGTTCCAGTGTCTCACAACCATAAGTGTAAAAAATTTCTTCCTTATGTCCAACCTAAATCTACCCTCTTTCAGCTTAAATCTGTTAAATCTGTTGCCCCTTTCCTGTGACTACAGGCCTCACTATCACTGTCTTTCTTGTAAGCCCCTTTTACATCTCGAAAGGTCCCAGTAAGGTCTCTCTGGACTCTCCTCAAAAAAANAAAAAAAAAAAAAAAAAAAAGCTGAAAAGCTGAAACACCACAGCTCTCTCAGTCTTTCTTCAGAGAGGTATTCCAGCCCTCTGATCAATTTCATGGTCCTCCTCTGGACCCACTCTAACAGGTTTATGTCTTTTTTGTGCAGGAGACCCCAGAGTTGTATGCAGTAGTCCAGGTAGGGTCTCACTAGAGCAGAGTGGAGGGAAAGGATCACTTCCCCTGATCTGCTGGCCACACTTCTTTCAATGCGGCCCAGGATACAACTCACTTTCTGAGCTGTAAGCACACATTTCTGGATCATGTCCAATATACTAGAAGTAGTCAGTATTTTTGTCGATCAAAAGTTTTATTAAAAGGTTTTCCAGGTGGAAAAATGTTTGGTAAAGATTTAATTTTCATGAACGTTTTCTGAATGCCTATAAAATGGAATACTACTTTTTTACTATATGTATTGCTGATTTGTTTTTGAGAAAAATAATTAGTAAAAATAATTACCTGGTGTAATAACATTCCATAGTTTTTTCTTTTAGCTGAACTGGTCACTCCCATATCACATAAATCAGTAGAAGCCAAGCCTTCTTTTTACCTCAAAACATTAGCTTATCAGAGAATAAATCTATGAGAAGTGTAAGTTTTTTTGCCAAAGTACCAATCCTCCACATATTATTTTGAAGATGATAATGCAAAAGGGTCCTCTTCTGGCTTTACCCCACATTCTATTTGGCTTTTCTCCAATTTTTCTTTCTGGAACACATCATTAACGTATTTCATTTCCAGCATACCACTCGGCAAGGATCTTACATGTGCACCATATGACAGATGTCCTTAATGTTGCATGATCTTTCCAGACTCATTTCATTAAAGTTTTAATAGCAGATCCTTGTAAACTTTAAATTGTCCTTATATGACCATCAAACACTTACACACTTACAAGAATGCATATTTAGAAACTAAAACATTTGCCAATAGTCATCTTCTCTTACCATTAGACGTATATGTTTTGCCCTTGAAATTAGGCTCAAGCAAACAGATCAACATATGTAGTCTGTGGAAAGCACCAGGAAATATAACTCTAAGCAGCGACTCCAGTAATAATATTTGTTCACAACTTCTAAGAATGTTTATAACAGATCACTTAAAATCTGTTGATAAATTAACATCAAGCATTTTCTTCCTGCATGTAGTTCTTCCTTGCAATTCAAAACTGGCATATGTGCCTTCTACAAATTGTGGTTTCCAAAGCATCTCACAGGACCCTGTCAGTTACACCTGGTAGTTACACCTCAGGTAAGAGGTGTCATTTGAAGTCATTGTCTCGATGTGCGTGCTGGGAAAGAAAGGTAGCAAAATGTTGTGGATCATCAGAAAGAGACAATAAAAAAGAGAGTATCACTTTTCCACTACAAAAAAAGTTTGTTAGGCTGGTTTATTTGGCGTTGCATACAGGCTTGGTCTATGTAGCTCAAAAGGGATGAGGTGGAGTAGAGTGGAGTTATAGAAGGTAGAGGACAGCAGCAGACAAGGGGATGGAGGTACCACTTTACAAGAGAGAAAAAATAGCTTATATTCTTAAATTTGGAGAGAAAAAGGCTGAGGCATAAAGGCTTATAAAATCATGAGGATGGTAGATAGGGAGAATGAAGAATAATAGCTTATGAAAACACACAATACAAGAACCTATTGCACTTACTGAAACTTGTGAGAGATCAGTTCATAACAAACACAAGAAATAATTTTTTTCGTCCCAGCGAGCAGTGAACTTCTAGAATTTATTGCCACAGAAGGCTGCAGAGACAAATCATATCACCAGGCTTATTAACAGGTCCATGAACAGATGATAAAGGGATTAGGCAGGGTCATACCTTTTAGAATCATCTGTCCAACAGTTGTACATGTTGGAGGAGTTAAAATAAGATGGACCAAGGAAAGTGGCCAGACTTACAAGCTCCCCTGAACCAGTATCTCCTTCTGTTACTTTCTAATGCATAGGACACTTCTTGTGTTTGCATGTATAAAGGTAGAAATTAGGGGTTCTAGGTACTTGACTAAGGCTGTAAGGTTTTAATAGACCGAACTTATAGTTGTCCTCACTAAGCTATGAAATGTTGCAAGTAAAAATCTTCCTCCTGAAGCAGAAGGATTCATGAGCAGGAAAGATCTTATAATCTTGCGATTACAACACTTCAGAGCATATCACAAAGCACGCTTTGGTGACTAAAGTTGAATATCTGGGGAACTTTCAGGCCAGAAGTCCTGTGCTGGGTCAGCTATTTGAAGAACGAGTACACTTCATGGCTGTAAATGTTCTGTAGGAAAAAATTGATTTCAGAATGTACAAAATTGGAACAATTATCTGAAATCTGTGAAATGTGTGCCTGGAAGCAGGATTCAATGAAGAAACACAGGAGCAGTGAATAAGGATCAAATTAGGGATTAACTGAAAGTCCAAGGGACCTAATGGCAATGGGTTGTACTCTACCAAGGTGCTTCTAGCAAGAGTCATACCACAGGAGTATATCTCAGGTCCTGTTATGTTTAAAGTCTTCATCAACAAACTAGAGGAGGTAATGGAGAGCATGCTTTTCAAATTTGCAGATTGAAACAAACCGAGGTGTTCAGTTGATATGCTTGAGAGCAAGGCTGTCATTCAGGTGACCCAGAGAAGATGGAGGAAAAGAGCAGCTCTGTGCAAAAGGCTCTGAGGTGGTGATGGGAACATCTGGCAGCTCCAGGGCTATATAAGCAGGACCACAGCCCACACATAGATGAAGGGAGAGGATTGTCTCCCATGTTAGATTACATCTATTACAAATGCTAGAGGAATTATAGATTAACAGAGAGAATTATGGATGGAAAAATCCTGTAAAATCAGGAATCTGATTATCATATTCATAACTGGAGAGTATAATTATGGACACCTTGCACAATATATCTCTCAGATGAATTTTAGATAATTTCATCCTAGTTTATCAAGGATTGAGAAAAGTAATTTGCAATAGAATTTACTTTGAACTTAAGAATAGTATTTGCTGCTGTAAATAATAAATCACATAACTCATAAACAGTTACTGAGATGCTATAGAAATGTATTTTACTACAGAGCCACAACAATGAAAGGGCCTTTAAGAGGTCATGCAGCCTATTCTCCCACTAAGAGGCAGATGAATTAAACTTAAAGCATTTCTGACAGATATTTATCTAAGTTGTTCTTAAAATTCTTTTCTTCTATGGGCTCCTTAAGCCGTTTACTCTGATGTTGCATTAGAATATTTTCCTTTAGGTGAACCTGGGCCTCCTTTGCTTCAATTTAAGACTACCACTTCTCCTATCTCAAATCCTATGAGGTGATTTTGAGCTACCAGTGTGACAAACTTCTTAAAAAGCATCACTCTTCTAGAAAGCAACAGAAAAAACAGATTGGAAAAAAAAAATCTGTATTCATAACACTCTAAAGAGTAGACCTAAGACCTCATATAGACTGTAAAGTACAGTTTTGCTTACCTACATTAATGAACTTAAATTGAAACAGGTTGAGAGAAATGCCAAAATAATTACAGTAATGGAAAGCCAAGTTTAGGAAAAGAGATTAAAGAACTTGACTTGTGTATATGTCACAGTCCATTCGGTGATGGATTTGTGATGGTTCATTTACCTTGATCTCGAAGCGCAAAATTAAGGCAACCAAAACGCCACAGGGTTATAATTCAATCAAACAGTGTTACTTTATTAATTTGCCCGTAAAGCGGAACATGGAAAAGAGAGTGAAGGAAAAAGGGAAAGGTAAAAGAAAAAGGGTGAAAGAGGGTTGGTTACCANGCCTGTACCGCCACCTTTCAGGGGTCTCTTGCCGGTCCGTTGGGTGACCTCAAGACCCTTGGCGAGCCTCTGCACATGCCCTTCTTTGTAGGCCTTTGTTGCAGGGAGGAGGTTGGGGGGCAATCTGGCTCAGGCAACATTTGAAAATCCATGTTCTGGACAGCAGTTATTGTCCCCAGGTCAGAGAGGCCTTCGTAACACAATTCCTTTTAGGGTGTGGGGGGGCAAGTTTGGCTGAGGCAGTAGCGAAATCCACCTGCAGCTATTGTTTCTTGCAGCCCCCATGTTGGAAAGTCCTGTGCAACACAATTCCTTTCTTCGGACATCTCTCCAAGCCATTGTCCAGTTACTTCTACCAGAGCATCTTGTTCTTTTAAGTCCCTGATAATGGTGTTCAGGCAAATACTGTTCTTCGGACCAAGTCTTACAGTATATAAGGAATCATTTAATTTTGCTAAGCTAAAGATTTGGGGCTTTGGAAGAAGTGAGAATGAACTAATTAAATTGAAAGATAATGATGGTGCAAGCCAAACAGCTATAAATTGATTATGCATATATTTTCAGACAGAATAAGAAAAAAAATATTGACAGTCATGAAGTGAATTGTCAGATAAACTTATATGCAGGACTGTGTGGACAATTATTTTAATTGCTCTAAGAGAGTATTTGATAAAATTTATGGAAGAAATTCAGATGGTATAAGAATTATGAAGTTCAGATAAGCACCTTTTGGTATCAACCCTGACTGTATCCACAAGAAATATTTTTATCTTAATGATTGTATATGTTTTGTCTCAATCATTTTCTCTCAATTCCTTGTTTTGAGAATTCCAATAATTACCATAAGAAACAGACAAAGGTTTTTTGCAGATTCATTTCTTGACTACTATTTGCCTTTATGTCCAAGTGTAAGGATGCAATGTTACTGGCAGCATGCTGACTCTCCAGAGGTTCTTTATTTCCTTCTAGCATTTCTTGCTCATAAGTAACCAACATGAAGACAAATCAAGAATGATCTTTCTCTTCCCCTAGAACACCTACAAGGCTCTTTAAAGGCTTATTGACGTCTTATATATTATATATTGATAAATTATTTGGTTTGGTTTCTTGCTTCCCTAAATAATATATAATATTGTCACAGAATCATTTACATATTTATATGAATTGATTTCCTGTTAATGAAGACACATAGGGTATCAACAGTGGACTTGATCCTTCTTGTTCTATATAATCTATTTGATGATGTTGTTGGTTGCAATGTATTTCCTAAATTTCTTATGGGCTGGAGGGAAACATTTAGCACACTGTGATTTGCAGGATTTGGTTTATGTTTCTTCTGTCCTAATGTGTACTTTTTTTTCCTTCATAATTTCCTGTGATTATGAGGATTTAGATGAGTAAAAGTGGAGGGAAAAGATGGTAAAGTTTTCATTCCCATACGTTGATGTTTTGAAATCTCAGTTTGATATAATCTCAGATTCTTGAAAAACTGTTTTGTTCATCTAGATCAATTTAGTAATTTTCAAAAAAATATTTTGGGTTACTGCTGGTTCAACATGGACATGTGACATTCTTCAGTAGCTGAAATCATCTGCTTTAAGGAAATAAAATGGGTTGTTAACATATAATGACTTCACTCTCAATATCTGAATCGCAGTGATTAAACAGTAGAAAAAATATAAATCTGTTTATCTGACCCAAGGGCTAAAAACAAATAAAAGGAAAACAACTTTTACCGGTACATTTTCAATAACTGCAGTATCACTTTGCCAAGTCATTTTTTTTAATGCATATTTTTTTAGCAACACCCAGTTGCTAATGATAGGGAATCCTGTGAGATGTTACCAAAGGAAAAAAATCTTTTTTTTGTCAGAGATTGAAAAATTCATATTTGAACTCTCTATTTTGGAGATATAACTGACTGGTGAGATTTATTATGCTGGGTGGGGTTAGATTTGGTTTTATTGCTTGATTTTAAGAACTCCAGTTGAGAACACAACTGGAATATTTTTTTCAAACACCACATAAAGTTTGTATTATATATATAAGTCTTTCGAAATTAGCATTTTGGATTTTACATACAAAGCTTTGCACTGATAAATTTTTAATGTTATTAATTTAGAAATGTGAGCCCTTAGTTAGCAAACTTTAAAGGGTAAGCAGAAAACAAAAGGTCTTCAGTTCTATTATTTAAATAGAAAACAGATTGTGACACAATGTCAGATATAAGACTACACTATCTCAAAATATACCATCAGAAATTGATATTTTATCACATTAATCTATCTTCACCAAAAACTGTGAACTCCATGTAGAAATGAACTGTCACTGGTGTCCTGATGTCACTGATGACCTGATCAAATGGCTAGTACTTAGCAGTTCTTTCAGCTGCCTTTGACCGGTTGTGAATAAGGCTGAAATCACCCAGGATTTTTTTTTTTTTTTCTCGTCAGGAAGAGACTGTATCTCATGCCCTGTGAATTAATATATTGAAAATTCCACTGTTTAATTGAATGGAAGACTTGAGATTTTGAGGTCTAGTATTCATACCTACTTCCTTTGTATTTGATAACAAACATCAAATGCTTACATTATCAGCCTTTTTTTATTGATGAATGCTGAAGTGGAATAACAATAGCAAGTGCAGTAATTACCACAATCTAACAGACTTCAGTAACTCTAAAATGATAAAATTATACTTGTTCTTGCTGGAAAGCAATCTGTAAAAATTGCAATTAATTTCAAAACTACAATGAAACATACTAGAAATAAAAATAAATAAAACTTGTTAAAAAAAAAATCAAAATAACTTTGAGGTAATCCTTCAAAACTGCACTGCCACACACCTGAAGTCATTTTGTAGCCTTCAATATCATCTTTTGTATCTTGCTGTTAGATATTTACATACAGTTCTATGTCTTTATCACTCCCATGGCATTCTTTATTCGTTCACAGTCAGAAAGAAATGTTCAGTTACTTCATTGTAGGTATTCATATAGATCTCTACTGTTTTTGTTTGTTTGTTTTTAGCCATTAGGACTGCATTTATTTTTTTTTTTTTTATTCATTACACAGCATACCGACAGGTACAGGTGCTTCTACAGGACTTTATAAAGCTATAGACTCTATAACTCATTGTAACAAATTAAATAGATTCAAATTGTGAAAAAAGAGATTCCTAGCATTGTAGTTCTTACCCACTTCCTACCCACAGTTCATGAGAAACAGGTAGTAGGTGTAAGAAATAAAATACTTAAGTAACACCAGCTTCCACATCCTCTTTTCATCCAGGAATGACAGTGTTTGAGTTAGGAGGGCATTCCTTGTGCATGAAGTACAGGAACTTGAGTTATTTTACTTTTTTGTTTCTCTGCTCTTTAAAAAAAAAAAAAAAGAATAATTTTTGTCTCATAACAAAGTAGTTATGTTCAGCAGACAAGAGCTGAGGTCTTGAGATATGTTCATTAATATCACATTTTCCAATGCATTAACTCATAGCAGTCACCAAGGAGTCCTCATATTGATAAAAGGAATAGCAGTGTGAGAGCGGAGCGAAAAAGGAGAGAAAAAAAAAAAAAGGCAAATTTTCTTTGGGAAGTCACAGGAGCCAAAAGAGAAGTGACTGTAAACAGCAGATTTTCCTATCCAGAAGTATTAGTACCAAAATACCTACTTTATTCTGCTGCAAAATAAACCTGTCCCCTAATGTAGGGCTATTTGGTTCTGCATGAGTCAGAGAAAACTCATTTCTATCACAGGTCATCTCAGATGAATTTTTGCAATTGACTGAAATTTAGATTAATCAGATGTTTATACCAACATAATACAGTACCAGAGAACTAAGAATAGTGAGATTATAGGGAAAGGATAATAAAACCAAACAAAAATGAATTAACCTTCTAACTGTAAAGAGATAAAATTTTTCATATATTGACATATTAATATGGTATCCTTTAATATGAACTGAAGATGTACTAGCTGATGACCTCTTAGATGCAGATGGTTGAATCTTAAAAGGAGGAAAAGATAAACAACACATCTTTCAAGGTACCAGTAAGAATGTTCTTCCAAGGTGTTCTTGTGTAACCTCAGTCAGCGACTAAACACCATTCAGCCACTTTCTCACTCCTCCTCAGAGGGACGGGGCAGAGAATCGGGAGAATTAAAGTGAGAAAACTCGTGGGTTGAGATAAAGACAGTTTAATAGGTAATGTAAAAGCTGCATACACAAGCGAAGCAAAACAAGGGATTCATTCATTGCTTCCTATGGCCAGGCAGGTGTTCAGCCATCTCCAGGAAAGCTGGGCTCCATCATGCATCACAGTTACTTGGGAAGACGAACACCATCACTCCAAACACTCCCCCCTCCGGCTTCCTTCTTCTTCTCCCAGCATTTTATTGCAGAACATGACATCGTACAGTATGGAATATCCCTTTGGTCAGTAGGGGTCAGCTGTCCCTGCTGTGACCCCTCCCAACTTCTTGTGCATCTCCAGGCTCCTCACTGGTGGGGTGGTGTGAGAAGCAGAAAAGGCCTTGATTCTGTGTGAGCACTGTTCAGCAATAACAAAAACATCCCTGTGTTACCAAGACTGTTTCAGCACAGATCCAAAACACAGCCCCATATGAGCCACTATGAAGAAAATTAACTCTATGCCAGATAAAACCAGTACACAAGGTTAACTTAACCAGCCAATCTATCTCTAAGAGCTATATAAGCATAAGCACCTAATATGAGACCACTTATCTGAAAGTAATAGACCACTCTCAAGACAGTAGGTTCAGAGGACAGATTACTAGGCATTATAAAAAAAATAATTTTTAATCATTAATCTTTCCAGCAAGGCAAGTTGTGTCTTTTCTATTTACAGGAAACAAGAAAAGTATATCTATCTTTGATTGCAATTATTTTACAGTAGCACAGGAATTTATTTAAAGCAAACAAGTTTAAAAGTATCTAATTTTAGCAGAAATAAAAGTCATCAAAAATAAGCCAGATGTCAAAAATGTGACCTGGGCTTACAAAACCATGACAGTGCTTTTCCCATGTGAGCTTGTAGGTCTCTCAGCATATAATCTGGTGACAGATGTTAAAATTTATCCAAGAATGTCTGGAGTCCAAAAAGCAATTATACTTTATTCTTCACCTCTCCTGTTTCAGAATCTCATTACCAGAGTTTACAGAAATGTTTGTGCTGTAAATATTACAGGTGTTTCTTTAGGAAAAAGTTCTGCTTGCAGAAAGATGTGAAATTGCTTTGATTCATGCAAACACAGGCATAAATAGTATATGGAGTAGAAAACAAAATTAACGTTTTAGTTATGTCTCTGACTTGTTTGCTGATATTAGCGTGAGAGTTTACTACACTTTTCGTGTTCTTTTGTTCACTTCAGATCTCCCCAAAGCCTCTGTCTTGCAGACGTTTATGTCTGTGCCTAACTTCTTTGAATAAAGTCATCCCTTCAGTAAAACTGGGATGATGAAACCATGTGCCATTGAACAGATTAAATTCTTGCATATTTGTGTTTGAATTAAGTTTCGGCTAAACCTGGTCAACCACTCAAAGGTGTAGTATGGTCTGTAGGCCAGAGAACAAAACATAATCCCCTTCCAGAAGTAATATGACCTCTGACAATGGCTTATGAAATTACCCATTTGCATCATGCTTCCAAAGACCCCTTAGCTTATGAGTAGCAAAGAAAAACTTTATATGTTCTGATTCTTTTCATTACAAACTAGTATTCTAGGAATACATTTTATGTCTTCAAAATGGATGTTTTTTGTAGGGTGGTTATGTGTTTATAGTTGTATACACACCCGAGTTTGTGTGTCAAATGTAATAATTGCAGCTCAGAAAACTGACCATACCACATACACAAGAGGAATTGTTTTCAGTAACATTAACTGAAACACAGTATCAATGATCAGCAGATATCAAGGGGCGGGGGGGAAAGATTTTCAGTCTATCTTCAACATAATGGGATTGACTTTGAACACACAAACTAGCATTTTTCATACCCCTCTTGTTCTGCAAAGCACCTACCTGGAAGATGCCCTGCAGAGCATGAGCACTATTGAATTATATTTTTATTTCTGTGTCCTGTTGCGTATTTTTTCTCACAGACAGTCAAATGCAAATTATTTTTTTTTAATAAGTCATACAGATATTAAGGTGACTTTTGATCTAAGGAATAGTCAGCATAAATAAAATTTCAGACACATGCACAATTGCTGTGTCGTTACCTTTACCGTGAAAGCAAGCTTTCCTTGGTTAATTCCAAGACTGATTCCAGTAATATTCAGTCTCACAGACTACTGATAAATATCTAGTTTACAATAAATGCTATCATGTTAAGAGACTATACCCGTAACTCGCTACTGCTATTCTGGACACACTATTTTATATCATTCTGCCTAAGGAAACACCTTAATATAAACATATCTTTTAGATTTCCTCTAAAACTGTAGTTCAAACCACACCTAATTGCATAGGCAACAGTGTTCAAATAAGCTAGGGGCCTGGTGAACATATTGAAGACCCAAGATTCTCTAAGAGTTAGTCTGGCTCTGACAGTCATAAAGACCTAGACAGCATGTTGCGGTTTAACCCAAGCTAGCAATCAAAACCACGATAGCCACTCACTCCCCCATGCCCACCCCCCCACACACCCTCACCCCAAATAGGGGAAAGAATCAAAAGGGAAGGGAGAAACTAGTGGATTGAGATAAAACCAATTTAATAAACTAACAAAATAATACAAATACACCACAAAGACTACTAATATATATAAAATAGAATATAAAATGGAATACGAAATAAAAGATACTCAATGCAATTCCTCACAAACTCCATCCAAGCCTAGCAGCCGCTCCCAGGAAGAGAGCACCCTGGTCTTGACCAAACAATCCTGTTGGAAGAGAGGAAAAACGCAGAAAGGACCAGAAGGCCCACTGCAAAATGGCAGGATGGCAAAAGGCTAAACTAAAGGAACTCTCGAATGAAACACTACTGAAACAGAGCAGAAACCAGAATGTATTTCGGTCCCACAACCCCCTAGCCAGAAAATCCAACTTTCCTTAAATATGAAGTATGATGCTAATGGCATGGAATATTCTCACTGATCAGTCTGGGTATCAGTCAAGTTCTGCCTCATCTATGGCCCTATTCCAAGCTGCCTCACATCTGAAGGTAGAGACTTCAGAAAGACCTTGGCTCCTAGACAACAACTAAGATAATAGTAAGCTTTTACATTCTCTTTGTTCCAAGTCAAAAACACTGGAAAGTTACCTGAAGAAAAACATTAACTATGTCTTGGGGTGTTATCTTCTTGTTCTCAAATTCAATCCAAACAATGAACNAAAAAAAAAGGAAAAAAAAAAAAAAAAAAAAAAACCAAAAAAAAAACAAAAAAACCCCACAAAAAAAAACACAAAAAAAAAACCCCAAAAAAACAAAAAAACCCAAAAACCAAAAAAAACTGACTTTCAGTCAAACAAGCACATGACATCAACATCCAGTAGTCACCTTCTGTCCTTTCCTGTGCTGCCATATTTCAGTTTAATGACTTCAGCGTCATAGCTGTATATTCAAAATGCCTCTTCCAAAACCTGCTAAGTGTTGATGAAGTATAATCTTCCAGCATTGGTCCAAAAGCATTAGCTGTGTTAACCTACCACTGTGGGTTATATTGATGCTAAGATCATCTCACCCCCAACCAGCATAGACTCCACAACATGTGCTGTAACAGGTTTGTGAATTTATGGTCGCACCAGATGCGGTTAAAGTTTGTGCTTCTAGGTTGCTACATAACGAACTGTTAGAGTATAAATACTCATGGAACAATGAGAATGACAGCATATCTGAGAAATGTATGTTCTAGATAACCATGTAAAGAACAAGTGATTGAACTCTCTGAGTAGCAATGTACGTACGGTAATTGACCGTGTCCTTCCTTGGATAAATATCAATGGGCTTTAGTGGCAGAGAGAGTAGTTTTGGTTTACTACATGGTTAGGTGGAAAAGGACAAGGAAAGACCATCTTATACTTCATTATTTTACTAGAAAGTAATACTCCCTCAGGAGTCATTTTATATGTAACATTTGCTGTAGTAGTTGCTAGATTCTTTGACTCATTTTGCACTAGAAGAATTAATATGTGAAGAGTTAATCTTTTTTTATTAGCATAAGTAGCTACATTTTGTACCTTGTGGTTAGTTAAGAGGAAACACTAATAGCATGTGAAGGCACTTCACTGATGTAATTCTGCTTGAGATTGATGGTTTTCTGACTACTGTAGAAATCAAAGAAAAGGTTTTCTGTGAAGGATATAAATCCTCTTTCAGATCATTTTTCAGTTGGTAGGTAATTTGACAAACCCCTCCAGACAATAAGAGATCTATTAGATCATCCAAAACATCATGGGTGAGTTTAGCTCCTTATCAAGATAATTGAAGAGCAACATAAGTGCATAAATCAATAGCAAAAGGTGTCTATATGCAGTCATTATGTTTATGCCAGTGGAGATCTAATTACAAGAACACGGAAAGCTGTTATGTCATCCAGAAATGAATATCTATATTTTATCCGCTGAATGGTTTTCTAGGTACCAGGTATTATTTTGAATACAGGCTGAGCTTCATGGGTTTAACATAGGTACGTAGTGCCCCTCAGGATGTATTTAGTTAATTGAGATATTTAGACAGGACTGACAGACATGAAATATATGGGAAACTTGTGCTCTTCTGAAAGCTGTTATAAGGTCAAGGTGAGATAGCTCACACCATCTACAATGTCACTGAAGATGACCAAAGACGTCCATTGACTGTGATGATAGATGAAGACACTAGAATCACACGTACAAATCTATACTGCAGACATATGAATAGAGATTACTTCACTGGATCTAACTCTGACTCAAAATGTAACTTCGTGACATTTTCTGAGAACCCTTATTTCTTCTCCTATTGTCGCTCATGAGACTTTGAAATGGACTTTTGTGAAGCTGATCCAGCTTTTTATCCTTCTTTCTTTACCTCCTTTCTTTTTACTGGGATAGCTGGGCATAACACTGCATGGTCAGGAGTGGGGTGAGAGGACAGAGTCATGGCAGAGTGGTGACCCAGTCAGTACAGCTGAGCTGATTCAGGGTCTTGCTGTGCATAAAAGAGGCTAACCCAGACATCTCAAAGAATTACATTAGATCTTGCCCAGAGACACACAGCTGCTCTCAGATTTACTTTATCTTTCCTTATCTTTGTCTTTGGACTCCTCATTCCCAGGGTTTCATTTGACCTCATCACCAGACAGGAGGTTTCCAATGTTTTGGCTATCAATGAACAAAAAAAAAGGTTTAAAATGCCATTTAATATGCTAAGTAAATGTCCATCTATGCATCCTGAGAGCTCGGAGACCTTGGCTACCAGAAGACAACTGAATAACATCAACTCAGTCCCAGGGCGTCTTGTTCTTCTTGTTCTCGAGATAAAACCGAACAACAAATGTAAGAGCTATAAAAACAAGGAAAAGTTTTGAACTACATGAAGAAAGTTAACTTGCTTCCAGTCAAACCAGCACACCCTTCTTAAATATGTTATCACAGAGGTGCTACCACCATTGCTGATGGGCTGAGCCTTGGCCAGCGATGGGTCCATCTTGTAGCCGGCTGGCATTGGCTCTGTGGACGTGGGGGAAGCTTCTAGCAGCTTCTCATAGAAGCCACTCCTGTAGCCTCCTTGCTACTAAAACCTTGCCACACAAACCCAATACAGGATTGTAGGCATTATTGTCATACAAATAATAATGCAACTGGAAGTTTAGAATAGAAGTTCGAGTATCAGACATTTACTTTCTGCATATACTATTTTCTCTGATAAAAAAATCAGTGCGCTTGTTTTCAAAGTTTTAAAGCCTGTACCCAAATTTTTCAAAGACACAAAAGAGCAAGAAAAGTCTAGTTCAGAGGACATGTGATTTATGGATTAATAGTTTATTATTTGTTTCATACTTGTTAGTCATCATTTCCCCTAGTAAATCTCTGCACATGCCCAGTGTTCCTCCAAGGTACTTACGGCACACTGAAGGAAAGGTCACAGTAGGAAAAGCTGAGCTTTGTGATGAGAAGTTACATTTGAAGCTTGGTTTCACAATGAACTACAGATTTCTTATGGTAGTACAAGGACAATTAATTTTTTAGTTAGCAGCTTTACAGTTATAGCTGAGAAACCTTCTTACTAGATTTCAGATGCTTATAGCTTTGTGAAATAGAAGATCTTTGGTCTAAACCTGTTCTCAATTCTCATTCTTTTTCAGTTCTTTGATTTTCTTGATAATAATTTACTATTAAAGGTACATTGAACTATTAATAAGTTGCATGTCCTCACAGCGTTTTTTATTTCCCTTTCAAATTTTTCCTACATGACTGCAGATATACATTTTAGGCACTAATGAGCTTTGCATCTTAAAATGTAATAAGTACCGGTTAGCTTACCACTGTGTCTCTCAGCTAACCCATCAATTCACCCTGTTTCATCATTACTACTCTTACGTGCTTGTGTCACCACCAGTTAGTCACTAGGGTTACTACTAGTACCTACCAGACATTGTTCCAGCAACCAGTTGCTCAAACATAAGCTCTTAGGTCCATCTTAGATGTCAAATAATATCTTGCCTGGCCTCTACCTACTGCTCCAGAATGACATCGTTTTTCTATATATCTTATTTCGAATTAGCTACACAGATGTCTTAAATATCATACCCTCAAATAGCACTGGCCTCCTACATACTATCTTCTGATTCGTAGACTACATATCTAGTCAGCTAAGTAACTTCTAGTAACAAGCCCAACTGCACCAGCTCCTCAGCCTTCATGAGGCAAGTGCTCCAGCCCTCCACTACCTCAGTGGCCGTCCTCTGGGCTCCCTCCAATCTGTAGATATCCTTCCTGTCCTGGAGACACTAAAACTGGACATATTATTTCATATATTGTCTCTGCTTAGCAGAGGAGAATAATCACTTGGCTTAACATATAGGTGACATTCCATTTAATACAAACCAGGATGCTGTTAGCCTTCATTGCTGAGAGGATGCACTGTTCATTCGTGTTCAATTTGTTGTTCATCAGGGCACACAGACACTTTTCAGCAAACCTGTTCCCAAGTTAGTCAGTCCCTAGCCCACCTACTGTAGAAGTTTATCTGAATTTAAAAGGTTTCTCTTGGGCCATTCCTCCAGCTCGTTAAGTTCCCCTTGAACGGTGGCTCTGCCCTCAAGTGTATCATCTGTTCCTCCTAGTACAGAGTCATCTGCAGTCTTGATCAGAGTGTCTACATTTTATATCTGCCAGATCCTAAATAAGTGTATCAAACAGGATAAGTCCAAGTACGCCTGAGGAACTCCACTTGCAACTGACCTTCAGGTAGAGGATGGACCATTAATCACTCCACTTGAACAACAACAATCCAATCAGTTTTTCATCCATTTAGTGATGCACCAAGTTTGACCATAGCAACTCAGCCTAGATAAAAAGATGTTTTCACAGATCATGCTAATGTCAAGGTAGATGATATCCACTGCCCTCCCCGCATACACAATCACCTTAGAGTTCATTTTAGAGTCTTTATCTCAAACTAAACCTTACCCATCCTGGTCTTCACATGGATAGGTAGGTATGTAGCGAGTTGTGCCCTTACAGAATGTCCAAAAAACCAATGACAGACAGTTTGAAAATGAAACATTGTTTCACAGTGGTTATTATTAATTTTATTATAATTTGTCCTTTTCAAAATTGATCAGTCATTTTATCATGTATCTGAGCTTTGAATCAGACTTCAGAACATACAGATACAACAGAATGTAACCTTAATACAGGATCCGTTCTTCATAATGCAAGTTGTCTAACCCTAGAGGTTCAAAACTGAATTTCAAGCACCAGGCCAAATTAATCTTTAATGTAATTTCACTGATGTCAGTATGCATAACATCAACTATTAATTTGACCTAATTTATTAGGAAGACTCTGGGCAGATTGTAAATGCTATTGAGTTTGAACTTTGCATAAAAATGCATTATGTATGATCATGAAGCTGAGTGGTTTTTATTTGTGGCCAAAGCCATTTGGTTAAAATCTACAAATTTGTCTTTAAAAAAAAAAAAAAGAGAGAGAAATATTTAATTCATCATGATTCCATATCAGCAGAGCACTTAGAAACACACTTCAAGCTAAAGACATGCTTAAATATTTGACTCTTTCGGAGTTTATGATTGTTTGGAATTTGCACTGCTTAACATTTTTTTTTAAATTAACTATCAGATCCACAAGTAAAGAAATAATGTTAATCTAAAAAAGTGAAATTCACCAAAATGCAAAGTGCTTTCACTCATCATCAATATGGTAAATATTAATTATTCTAACTTGGGGCTGCTTATAATTTTATTCATGAAAGAGTGTTAAGAAAATAGTTTTCTAGAAAAAAATAAAGAAGAGGAATAAAACGTAACATTTTAATTCCATAACTCAATGAATATATGAGCAATCCTAAATAACAAATAAATGCTGAAATATCTCAGAGAATACTACAACAATGACATTCCATTTTAGCTTCTCTCCAAAGATATTTACATAGTTTTAGGCGAAAACCTGAAGTAGCAGACAGTTAGATATCAAGTATCTTCTAAAATACCATTGTAATCTCTCTTCTCTTTTTCTCCGCTGATGCATGAGCCTACAGCTTCCACTTCCTTCTCTTTCAGTAGCCAAAACAAGTTACTACACTAATTCTGTACCACTGAAGACTTCCGCCTCAGTTAAGATTAACCTTGAATTTCACTAAGAATCTTCTATCTGAAAGTCTGAACCTATCTCTAAATTCATTATTATTTAGTAATTTATTTCTTTTTTTAGGTCAGTCATAACAAGCCTTCCTCTCCTCAGAACCCTTAACTGTTGTGACAGAGATGTTTCTGGGCTTTGTTAACTTTCGTATACTGAAGGATGAAAAAGCTGTCATGCAAAAAATATGATAAACTGGCTGCCTCTTCTGCAATTCACTGATAAATTTATATATTGAAGTTTAGTATTTTTATCTGCTACCAAAAAAATTCCTTAATCTATAAAGACCTATTTATTCTTCATAGCACTTTCCCACTACTGGTACTGTCTGGATTACATGGAATTTTTCTGGATTTTCTAATATTTGCCAAAAATCTGGAACCCATTTACCTTCTTATATTCGTTTTTCTTTCTGAAAATACCTAGCATCTACAGGATTCACAGAAGACATAATAAATTGCCAGTCTTATTTTAGATATGAAATCGTACTGAGCAATTTTCAGACTGAATTTCTTAGAGCACAGTTGCCAGCAATTCCAGGACAAGCAGTTCTGCATTCACAACGAACATTAGTCAGTGGGTCAGCTGAATTTACAGAATTTAGTGCAGACGAACATCACAGCTCATCATCTCCCATATCATAAAGTTTACACTGTGTGTCATCATGTTAAGAAGTCTCAGTTACAGAGCTTTTAGCCTCCCTGATGATAAACACATATTTGAAAGTTGAAAGGTTGGAACTGGTTTTCATTTCTTGCTGATGAGGTGTTCTGTCTTCCTATTAAAAAAAAAAAAAAAAAGAGGCACTCTCTTCTGATTTTCAGGGAGACAATATTAAATCACTGCTGTATCAAATTTAAACTGACATTCACACTGCTTGTAAGACTGGATGCACAAAAGGGATAAAGCAATTTTAAAGAAGCAGCAGGTGCAACACATGACACTTCCTGTGTCTCTCTCACTCTGAACACGAAAGGTTATTCAGCATCCCCACACTGGTGAAACAGAAAGCTACCAAAACATTAATTTTCTTTGTTCTACATTTATTATTCTTTCAACCACCTTGAAATAGAAACAGTAATCACTTTGATTAATGGCCTGAAAGACTGTCTAGTTTTGTTGATGCTTAGAACATATCACTGTGTTTTTAGCTATATGATATTTTGCAGCTCTTTCTAGGAAATACTCTTTCATGACAAAACAAATACCTGCTCCAAGAAGAAAATTACATTTAACTATTAATTAACCCATACTGTCTGTCTGCTGGACTAATGCACCATTATTTCAATTTTATTTTAAAATCAATAACAGTAAAAGGACGGTATACGTGTATAGCAGTAACCTTGAATCTTGAACAAAAATGTAAACTAAGAGCACCTTCACACTGTTACATGCAGGCCAGAACCAATGACTCAGGCCCTAAATGGTCTTGCATTTAAACTGCCAGACGGGCTCTCCCAATTCTGCTTCCAAAGCCCACTGCTCCTGCTGAGACAGCGATGTGGCAGTATAATGCTAAAACTTCTTGTTTTTAAGGGTGGATTCATTTAAGGCTATTCTGTTTCAGCTCTCTCCTGCCTGGGGCATGTAGTCTCTGGCTGCTCTTCTTTCAATATTTCTCTAGTTTCTTTCTTCTTGGTGACAAAAATATCACGTCAGTCCCAATTTGTCACTTCACAAGCTGTCTAATAAGTACTAAAGCACTGAAAAACCCAAATGTCTCCATAGAATTAGAAGACAGAAAATACTTGAAAATTAGCAGTAATGTCCACATTTACCCAGGCAAAGACAGGAAGAAAGAACATTTTGCTGAATGATATGATAGGCTTTCTAACAATTATTTTCCTCAACATCCGTACATCTGAACACATCTGGTTCTGCACCTGAACCTTTGTATCCAGTTTAGCAATCTGTTATCACAGCAATTAGTTCAAAAAGCAGCAGTTGGCAAATGCCAGTTTCTCAGCAGAAATAAAATATTTGTTGGTTGCTACTACACAGTTAGCAATGTTCACAGGGATGTTACAACATATCTGTCATCTTTCTGTTTTTCTGTAGGGAATCAGCACTAAAAGAAAACTTTGGCATGGAATGCCAGTGGATGTGTTTTTATTTTGTATTGTCTCTTACAAAAGGAAATTAAATTATTGTTACATCAATGATGCCTGATAAGTTTTCAGTTCTAAACTAGCTTAAATCATTTTTCAATGTAGTATTTCATTAAGTCCGAGTCCTATATCCAGACAGAAAATATGAAAAGCTGGTTACTTTCATTTGGTTAAGTAGTTCAGTGTAATTACTTTTGCTGGTACTTCTAAAAGACAATGACAGACAACCTAAATTTAACAGAAAGCTTGTAGCCTTTATCCTGATTTCAGTGAAAACTTTAAGATTATATCCTTACAAGCCTGATGCAACTTGATTTGACTATTTTTTTTTAAAATTCCGATTTCTTTTACCTTTACAAAATTTAAAATTTTTACACATTTGGTTCTCTTTTTATATACACAATGTAAAATGCCTAGCACAAGACCTATCAAACCCAAAGCATTCAATGGAAACAAAATGCTACAAAAAGCTTCACTTATTATTTCAAGAAAGAAAAGATTGGATACAAGTCTTCAAAAGTAAGTTTTAATAATCTATAGCTCTTCACATTAGAACAAAACTTACCACATCATAGTAACGCCAGGTCACAGAGAATCTTGCTAAGTTGTTCTTCTGATTACTTTAATTGTTAAGAGGAAGAACAGAAGGATCCTGTTTTGAAAGTACTTGGTTTTAGTATAGCATACCTTGGTTATGTTCCAATTTTGTACAGTAAAAGCTCCTGTTCCTATTTCCTTTGATTTTTCTAAAGGTATCAAAATTCTGAACCAGTGACTACAGCATCTTGTCTCTTCTGAACACAGGTAACTTTTGCCTATAGCAAATGGTGTTCCCACACTGACTGACTTAATTCAGTTCAAGGACTGCAACATGCTTTAGGCTCACTTCACAAGTCTTTAGTCAGCATAGCAGGAAGCATGCAATCATGCTTTTAGAATTCAAGTCTCAAGCATGTGTCACTTCCCATTGTTTCTTAATCGATGCGTTACCATAAATTGTCTACATGATATGTCATGGGTAACATTTATGTAATGTCACCCCAGTACTTTATTTTCTTGTGCAAAGTATATAACTTGTGCTTGACAGATTGTCTTACCAATCAACAGTACTGAGTCCACAAACTTCGTGATGAGTCTCAAACCCTGTAGTTACAAACCTATACTATCACTACTAATGTGTCTGAAAAAAAAATAGCTTATTCCAGTTAAAATTATTTATTGTGATGAGAAGATATGATCTTATACATAAATAGGCAAAATCTTTCCCTACAAAAAGGCAACTGCTCAAGAAGAAAAACTCACTTTTCTCTCCTTAGGCATGCACAATAGTAGTCACTTGATACACTTTTATGGGCTTAAATTTAAAATAAATCTCAATATACAACGTTATTGAACATGCAATGTTGTATGACTTCTTTGTTGTTGAAATTAGGAAAATGAGTCACTGTTCCAAAGAAAGAGAAAAAAGGAAAAACAACAGCAGATGAACATGACGCCACTGGAATGAAAGATGGAAATCTAGACTCTACTAGCCTTTTTATTTCAGTACCAATTACATTAGCACTAAACAATTTTTTAAAAATATTCCTCAGGGACAAGAGAATTCTTAAAAGTGATTCAGATTTTTTAGCGAAGATGGGTGGTAAAACTATAAAAAATTAAACAGTATTTGATTAATATTTCTTCTTTTTACTTCCAGTCTTAAAGGTATAATTGGAGCTTATGACTCATTACAAGCTTTCCCCTTTTACAGTAGATCAGCATGGACATGAAGAAAACAAGAGCTTTCAAAACATGCTAAATTAGATTAGTAGCTCTCCATTGTTTTAAAAGAATGGGTTGAAAGTCAATCTTAGAAATCAGTGAGAGTCAACAGAGGAGAGTGTAGCTACAAGTGTAGCTACAGGTGTAGCTACAAGCTACAAGCTCCAGAGAACAAACATTTGAAAAATGAAAAAACTCAGACAACTTGAAGCAGTTGTTGAGCAAAATCATAGGAAGGATGATATGGTCTACATATCTCTCTGGAATTAAACATGAGAAGCATTATTACTGTTAACTGCATGCCATAATGGAGAAAAAATCTTGTCAAACGTATTTGGCATTCTTATTTAAGAAGATTATATGTTTGATTGACAATTGTATTTATCATCCAAGGCTTGTTATCTTTCATATGTGTGAGGCATTTTGTTTGAGAATAAGCTAGATGTGCTATTTAAGACAAGGTCAGGCTAGATTATCAGAAAAGTGTTTAAAAAAGTTTTACAGCCTTGAAAGAAAATATGTCAATTCAGTATCAGTGTTGACAGTGCATTTACTTATTTCTTTTTTTTTTTTCCATTTTTTCCCACCTTTTTATTTGGTAGATAAATCTATAACACATTTCTATGAATCTTGCTTTGCTTAGGCCTATTCTTAAACCATCACTGTCTATGGTCAACCCTGCTTTTCCTTATATTATTGAACAACAAACTTACTGCTTTTAGTTCTTCCAAGATTTATAAAACTTAAATAGCTGATATGGAAGTTTCAGCAACATAACTGATACCTGTACAGTACTAGAAACTTGTCTAATAATTCTTTTGTCCTGTAGACCCTTTATTTGGTGCTATTTCATTTCTAAATGTTTGTCCTGCAATGGCGTTCTTACAGTATGCTGACTACTTCAAATAGAAATGTAGATTATGCACAACACAGAGAAAGTTTGGCGGAAAACAGAACAAAAAAAATTTATTTCAGTAATACTTTTTTCTGATTTCAGGAAATGCAGCAATTTTTCAGTCTTGTGTCTGATAAATATTGTATATCTCAAGTCTACAAAGGAAAAAAAATCAATTAAAAAAAAAAAAAAAAAAACAAAAAAAAAAAAAAAAAAAATAAAAAAAAAAAAAAAAAAGCCACGACCTATTCCAGCATGCGAATTAAACTCTCAAAGGAGTTTAATCTGAGAAGGGGTAACACTTAATAGTTTGGACTAACTGTGATCTAGTATTTTAGCTACTTTATCTCTGCAAAGTATACGGTAAAGAACCATGTAATCTACTTGTTCTGAACCCTTAGTTGTAGTAGATAGTACTACATACTATCTATGAAGCTAAAATTGACAGCAACAACTTGTATTTTTGTGCACAACATTCCAGAAAGACTGTTTAAAAGGCCTAATAGTGGTAAAAAAAGGTATTACATACATCTCATTTCCTTAAATCCCATGTCATACATGAAAACCTGAGGATGGTACAGTCGGAATGGGAGAATAAGCTTCCTGTAGTAAATACTGACAATGAAAGAACCTTAAACGATAAGCAAATATCAGTACAGTCCCAGAGTTCCATGACAGCATTCTCTGGTATTACTGAACCACTTCCTAAGTGGTAACCATACTATTAACAGACGGTATTGAAAATGAAAGTTCTTGTGCCAGAATATTTAAGCTTGTATAACGCTTCCAAATTGTTAAAACTGCTTTGAAAGTTAAGTGGATACATATCCTTGTATGTCTATTCAGTGGTAAGAAGACCTATTGAAAGACAGTTATGTGTCCACTATCTGGAAGACGTTAAAATTGGAAATGCACTTACAATGAAACATTCGACTCAAGTATTCAACCTCAAGACTGACTAGAAGATGAACTGGTACAAGTTCTAAACTTTTTTTCTAACCTCTCCTCATGTAAAAACATGCTGAGACTAATGAAAAATGTGTACAAAAATCTCTGACAAAAACTCGTACAAAAATTTATCTTTGGGATGAAAGATTGTAGTTATATGCCTTGGATACAAGTCTAATTGCAGGTTTAAATGTCTAAAAAGAATGATTTTGCAGCATTTTAAGCTTTTACAGAAACCTTTAACCCTGATTACGTAAAGTTTCTAGCTTTTTTCCTTTCTATTAAGGAAAAAATAGTGTATGTCTTAGAATATTAGCACTTGATATTCTCCAACTCCTAATGTGCTGTAGCATGTTGTATTGCACAAGCTGCGATAAGACTGACCTTTTGTGTTAATCTATAGCACTTTCTAAAAAGGTTAGATCCAAATTGTTTCATTTACTGCAGTCTCACAGCAGAATCACCCTGGAAATCCGATGCTCCACAACTTCAAAATTGCCAAGTGTGGAAAAACCCACTGTTTATTCTCAGCAACCAAGTCAGGAAGTATATCTGTTTCAACACTCTACATAACAAAAGCTCTTTGAAGTCAAGGTTGATAAAATACATAAAAATTTGTATGAAAATATGCACAGCAGATTATACAACAGAATTGAACAAGATTTGACTTATTTCTTCTAGATGGAACTGATATAAGTCAGCTAAAAAAAATTCTCTTTATGTTTTAATATAGCTACCAGTCTGTAAAATAATTAAGGCATCTGTAAAACACTCAGCTTGTGACTACTTAGCAATAAAATTCCTAAACACTTAACTTTAAATCCATGAATGTTGACTGAGGTTTAGTGTTACAACTTCTAGATGTTCTCCAGTAGTGGAATCTCAAACTTGAATTTAGATAGCCATGTTATAAACCAAATTAAAATTCAATGAGGGAGCTGGGAAACTTGAGCTCCAGTTCAGGAAGCATTGACAAGATGTGATGGGGATCACATTTACCAGACCCAACTACTAACTGTTCCTCAGCATACTTGAAGATACAGCACAATGGTGGCACAGCTCTTTGGCCAGAGTCAGTTTATATATCAGAGCAAAGGTGAAACACAGATCTGTCTACACCAGGTGGTCAACAAACAACCTGAGGACGGGTTTCATCCTGCGAAGCCTGCCTGACTGACTGGATGTTGCCTGCAGCAGAAAATGCCAAGAGCTTAAGTCTCACCCTTACAAGGAAATATAGACCATAATTCCAAATTATCACAAATATTTCTGCTAAACAGTATTAGTCTGATAACTATATAGCTGAGTTTTAAATTACCTTGATGTGATTTGTAATCGTCCTGCCTAAGTGATTAACTGTGTCATATTTAATTTTGTTTGTTATAGTTCATAACATTTGTAAAAAGCACATTTAACTAATCTTTTCTGTCAGTAATGAATTGGGGACAGACTCAGGGAGAGCACCCAAGAGAATCAGAAGTTCCACCTGGGAGGCTAGGCATTACTTTTTATTCAGCCCTCTAGTTCTCACATTTATCAGCCTGTAGCACTATCAGCCATTAAAATTTGCATTTCTGATGTTAGCTAAGGTGCAAACGGAAGCAAAAAAGGAGTACAAAAGACCAGATTTCAAAATATATTCCATTGTGGCATGGCTATAATTTTGTATGAAGGCCATTATCTTGCTAACATTTTAGGCAATATGAAGTTCTTTAATTAGATGCATAGGTCCTACACTTAACACTGGAGAGTGTTCTCAGGGTGTGATCTATAAGATACTATCTGTGAAATTGCAAAAGCAGCAGCAGCTACATAGTGATTAGTAGCTTCTAAGCAAATGTTTTAAAAACATGACAGCTTCCTTTGGTTTCCTTTGATAAAATAGAGAGGATTAAAAGATTTTGGTTTTCCATAAAGAATTTCCATGACCTGGGGGTGTTTCTTAAAAAAGGAAAATTAAGATTGTGGAAAAAATTTAGACCAGACTGAAGTTCAAATTTTTTGCCTTTTTTTGCAAAGGCAAATGGACGGCACTAATATTCTTGACATGCTACAATACTGTGATGATGAATGCCATAAAGGAGCCTATAAATAAAAAATAATGAAGCAATAACATAAATGGAGGTCATGGATGTTCTTTCCCCCTCCTTCACTGTTATTAGCGAAGCACTTAAGCATGTCCTTAGCTTAGGTATGTGAATAGTCCCATCAGAGTTAATAGTACTATTCACATGTTTAAAATTAAACATTTGCATAAGTGCTTTATAGACTTAAAAGCTTTAAGCTAAATGTTTTACCAAAACTGAACTCAACTTGGTTTTAAGAACAAAAGTAGTGACACAAAAATAAGCTTCCAAGCCCTATGTCATCAGCCACTCTGACCTGCCATCTGGAAAAGCACTGACGACAGGTGGAATAATCAGTCAGAGGTCACACTGGAAATCTATTACCATAATCACAGAACAGCTTTTTTTCTCATCCTATAGAAACCCACTGACAACAAAAAGTTTTCTTTTCAAGGAAATAGTGCTGAGCAGAAGGAACTGTAGATCTACAGCCTATTTACTTTAGGATTGTGGAGGGTAGTTGCCACTTTGTCTAGGGCGGGATCTGACATGCTGTAGTTCAAGAAGCAGCCACAGATACAGACTCCAGCCTTTTTGGTGCCTCACTGGAACTTCTCTAGATCCATCAGAATCAACACCTATGTTAAGAGCTTGTTTTCATGGTTTCATGGTAGACTTCCATCATTATGGTATTATTTGATGGAGCAAGAGATGTAGATACCTGCTAGGGGATTACGGATAAGACATACATATTGCTGATCTGAAGAACTGAGCATCTCACTTAAATGTGGGGGTCTAGTCGATTAGAGCCTAATGAGGAAATGTGTTCCTCTTCTGATATCAATCTTTCTCTTAATTATTTCAGTTCTTGAGAATTTGAAAAGTTGAGTGAAATAAGAACTTCTCTTATTTCTGGTACATTTCAGAAACTTGTTTTCCAATCCAACCCATCAAGGATGTCTTTAGTTTTGATAAAAATAACAATGCCTGTACATTGTACACATCCTCTGTACAATTCCTTAAACAAAGTGCTACGTAATTAGCATGTTTGATCACTGTAGCAAACTTTTACGAGTTAAACAAGTGATATATTACTATTAAGCTAACAATTAAGAAATCAAATGAAAGGTACTATCACCTATTGTTTTCACTGTTGCAATACACTGAATGTTCAAAATGTGTTACTCCTCAAAGAATGATAGACCTATAATCTGCTTGTACCTTTCTACTTCCTCTGCTTCCCTAACTGGTATGCCATTATACTTACCTTTTCTGCTGTTTCATTTAATGTTTTTCACACAAGATAATAGTTACAGGAGGAAAAACAAACAAATAAAAAAACAACACAGAAATGAGAAAAATGTAGCCAAGCAACCAATTAACACAATGGTGCTGTAAAGAAACAGTGTGTGAAAACAGTTATGAACTGATACAGTTGCAGTGCACCACAGTCTGTCACTACAGAGTAAAATTTGCCTTCAACTATTCTACAGTCACATGTATCAGGGAAATTATATGAGTTCAAAAGACTTGCTGGTTAGCCTACAGAAAACAATAAAAATTACAAAACAAGACTATTTAAAAGGAAGAGCTATGACTGTAAGACATAGTTATCCTATCACTTCTCTCTGCTACTCTTTTTTTCTTATCTTCGCCTAAAATCATGCCCCAAAATATCAAGTATCTAAAAATGGTAGTATCTAAAATATTAAGTGTGAAGAAAAACCTAATGGCTTGGAAAGTATAGTAGTAGGGGGAAAAAAAAAAAAAAAAAAAAAAAAAAAAAAAAAAAAAAAAAAAAAAAAAAAAAAAAAAAAAAAAAAAAAAAAAAAAAAAAAAAAAAAAAAAAAAAAAAAAAAAAAAAAAAAAAAAAAAAAAAAAAAAAAAAAAAAAAGCTGTACCTATATACTTACAGTTTTTCCAGAGTATTTTCTTTGACTTTTGGTTAGTTTTTTCTTTGCTATTCTTACAATATGTCTTGGATACATGTTAAATTGAAGGAAAATATAAATTTTATTGAATCTTCCTGGTAGTCTGTAATTTAAAATCTCATTTTAAATTCACGTTCATTCATTAAATGTACTTTATACATGTTGTGAGTAAGTGAAGAGAAACAAAAAATAATCTAACTGGTAATATTTTTGTTGAAATGCTCTTATTCCCAATTATGTGACGAGGTTCACTAAAGCTAAAAAAAAAAATGTCAGCCTAACAGGTCCTAAAAATATCCCTGAGCCTATCTTTCACTGAGATTTAATAAAACTGTTAAAAAAATGAGGAGAGTTGTATTTTAAATGTTTTTCCTTCCTTTTAGTTTGAATTTCAACCTGTACTTTACACTGGGAATTAAAAGAAATGAAAGCACAGTCTCTTGATTGTCATCAATATATCAGTCATTTAATCTGGTAACTAGTTCTCTCTTTTAAAATTTCATCTTGAAAGTGTTGACATTGATGTTCTTCAGACAACTTTAATGAGAAAGAATACATACTATGAGATACTGAGGCTTCAGCTTTTCAGGAATTCATACTGCCTGAAATGAAAGTGAAAGTACGTTTACCCATAACTTCTCTCATCTTCAAATTTTGCCACAGATGTATAGATGAACAATGGCAGACTTTCATTTCTGAGCACAAGCAAAAAAAATGAAAATACTAAAATAAATTGCCTTACTTGCAATATAATCAATCAGACAATTATAAATATCTGTGGTTTATAGTGATAAAAGTAGTCACCATGTGTTTCTGAAGAAATCATGTGAAATACTTGGTTTACTGCTTTTGATCAGTTAACTATCCCAACTGCAAACAGGGAAATACCAGATGTGATTGATGTGCTTTGACTTTAGGAAGGGCATACACAGTCTGATTAAAATGTCCATAAATTAAATATACAACTGCTTGAATATATCACACTCACTGGTTTGCTATCTAAGTGGGTAGGTAGTTAATATGGGCTGTCCAAAGAGTCAGAATAATGCAGTATTTTCAAATGACTTTGATGATGGAGAGTTTAATATAATTACAAAATGTAACCACAGTAAATGGTTAAGAAATCACAAGCAGTATTTGAAGGCACTACTGTAATTTTACTGGGAAAAAAAAAAAATGACGTATCTCACATAAAAGAAACAAAAGGCAGTTATGTCATCTGATACATCGCTAATGGAGCCTCAGAAGAAACCCCGTGTCTAGTTTTGAACAGCACATTTCAAGATTTTGAACAAGCTAGGTAATGTCTAGTCGTGGACAACAAAAAAATAACCTAGAAAAGAGGCTGGAAGAACTGGGATTATTAAGTTTAAATATGCAAAGATTAAAGACCAGGGACAGGTTAATAGTTTTCCACTAACTAAATAATATACAGAGACAAAAATATGAAAGATTTTTTCCATGTTCAGGAGGTTACACTATAAGAAAATTATCCTTTTTTCTCCCTTGTAAGAAAATTTTAGAATACATATTATAAAAATATAAGGCTTTTTAGACAGTTCCAGATGTTAATGAGAGGGGTTACACATTTAAAAAAGGTTATGAAAAAGAGGTTAGATAAATATCTTCCAGAAAGGTCTAACTGTACTTGATACTAGTGCAGTGCATAGACATGGCTAAATTATCTGTAACTGTCTCTTTTCCAGCTCTGATTTTCCTGAACAAGTAACCCAACAATTATCTAAATTATCAGAAAAATGTTCATCACAGCAGACACTGAATGGTATCCACAAAACACCAGGGTTTGTAACATTATAATCTGGGATGTTAGTGATGACTCTCAAAATTGGCCATTTTTTAACGTTATATGGCCTGGTTTAATTTTCTTTTAATTTTGCTCAACTTTACAGGGTGGCATTTTCAATGCTGAAGATGAAGTTTTAACAGATCACCCAAAATGGTTTTGTCTTTTTGAGAAAGACTGAGAGATTTTCTCCATTCAGAAAATATTATCCTGATTTTTTTTTTCCTTCCCTAAACTGTCTGTACAGGTTTTGAGGCCCCTTCCTGATTTTAGAAAGGAAATCTATGTAATGGAGCCTGCTATGAATTTTTACGAGTTACAGCTCATTGCTACTCTATGGTCAAACTAGTTAAGGTCCTGGCATCTGCACTGAGGTAACCCGTTTTTCCTGTGCCTTGAATGTCTTTCCCTTATACCTTCTTTTCTTCTTCTTGACACACACTCATCACTTTCCTTTCCTTTCCAGGTCAGTACAGTGATAGAAGCCATCACCAGAATAAAAGGCAGACAGAAGAAGGGCCACACTTGGAATACATTCAGACACAGTGTCTTTCATAGCAGCTGAGAATAGCAGCTGGGAGAAGGTCATGGTAGAAAAAGCTCTCCAGTCTAGTTCTAGGATCCACAGCAGAAGAGACATGGACACACCAGAAGGTCCAAAAAAGGGCCACAGTCTGATTAAGGGACTGGAGCGTCTCTCTTATGAGGATGAAGCATGTCTTCTGTAAGGCAAGGCTGAAACATCTGGGACTGTTTGTCTTGAAGAAGGGATCTCATCAGCATATATTAATACCTGAAGGGAGATGTAAAGGAGATTGGAGCCAGGCTCTTCAGTGGGCACCATTGTCACACAGTCACAAGACAGGTGGCAGTGAACACAAGCTGAAACACAGGAGGCTCTCAGGGAACACTTTTTCACTGTGAGGGAAAGGTGGTAGAGTCTTCCTCTTTGGAGATGTTTAAAAACTGTCCAGACAAAGTCCTGGGCAACTGGCTCTACTTGGCCATGCTTGAGCAGAGGGGCTGGACCAGATGAGTTCCAGAGGTCACTTCCAACCTCAGCTGTCCTGTGATCCTGTGACAGGGAACAAAGCCCAGGTGGGACCTGGCCACCACCTCCTGCCCCACTGCTGGGAGCCTCTCACCCCCTCTTGAACTTTGAAAGGAAGAGGGAAAAAGGAAATGAGCATGCTGCAAATATGACCCTTGTGGGTTTCATCTAAATTCAACTACAACTGGGCTTGTTTTGGTTTCACCACTTGTTGTAAGAGAAACTTACAGTTTCTTCAAAGCCAGTCCTTTTGAGTGTTTCAGTATATTTTCTCTAGGCATTGAGTAAGAACGAAGGAGGCAAACTATGGAAAAATAGCTCAAATTAACTAACAAGAAGGCCCTGATGGCCTTAACTGCTTTTTCAAACGAAGCCCCATGATATGTGCTCACAATTCATATATCCATCCTTGATAATTTAAAGGACTAAAGAAAAATAAGCAAACAAAATTTAATTCCCATATTCTTTACTACCAATTTCTGAACGACCGACAGATGGTCAGATGAAAATTATCAGAATGAGGTGTTGTTTTTTTTTCCAAAATTCCCAGATCACCTGGGCCAACAAAATATTTCTTGGAGTGTTGGAACAAGGTACTAATACAGATTCAAATTAGTTTCCATAATTCATGCTACCAGATATATTTCTATTTAATTCCCCTACATTTTGTGAAACGGCTGATCACACACATACACAAATTGTCTTTTTTTTCAGACATTGAATTTTGGTACATAGGTTCTTTTTCAGAATCTCTCCTTTGAAAGAAAAAATAATAATAATACATCAAGCAACTTGTTGACTTCAAAATCACAAGAGGTTTAAAGCTGCAGAAAAGTGGTGACAAGCATTGATAGTATGAAACTAACAGGCTAAAGCTAAAATATTTTGCTGTGTTAGGAAGTCTCAAAGGAATATGAGTTAAGTCTCAAAATCAATATGAAATTCACATATTTCAGAATTTTAATAGTTTCTCTGCAGGTACAGCATAAATTCAGTTTCATCTTAGAGGGAATTGATAGTGTGGACTAAACGTAGTGACTTGAAAATTGCCTGTACTGAGCCAAAAATTGTATTTATACCACCCTTAGTTTATTTCCAGATGCAGGGGAGTATCACCCTGCATCATAAGAAAAATAATAAAACTGAACTCAAATAATATTTTGGAATTCCATCACTCAATTCAAATATTTTTGGTTTCTGTAGTATAGTTGCTATAAAATAGTAAACAATAATTGTTTTTAGAAATTTATAAAGAAAAGTTTGTGATACTTCTCATGATGTATGCCTCCTCTGAGCATAAAGATATTAACGCCTAATCATTTAATTGGTTGGAATTCTGGCTTTATCTATACTTGTAAACTAAATACTGACGTAACACAGCCCTAAATATTGTCAAATGTTCATCCATAGCATTAATTTTTTAGAATCATTACCAGGACATTTTTGTCCTGGATTATCCAGCACCCTCTCAGGAGGTACTTGGGCATGGACAGTACATAGACTAATCAGGCTGCGTGGGTCAGGAGCCATATTAATCAGCTTTATTGATTGGTATAGAGGTTGACCATAAATCTATGCAGTGTTAGACAAAGGAAGATTTGCCAGAGAAGTGATTGTTTTGACCTGTTTTCACTTACTGGTGCAATTCTCCAGGGGTTTACTGGGCACCCAAAACAGGAGACCATATTCCAAAAGCAACTTCATCAGTACCAACTGGAAGGGAATAAACCCTTTTTCTCATTAGGATTACTGTGACTTCCAGTTTTAGTGCTTCCCAAATCAATAGAACACAGACATCCATGAACATTTTGTTTTAAAGATGATGGAAAGAGATGTGAAATAAGCATTGCAATTTGATATAGCATTAATCCTAAATAACATCTGTTTTGACAGCCTTATAGGATATTTATAGAAATTGAATCCTAATTCAGAAGTGGTCATGCAGACAAAAGGATCTGTCTTAACTCTCTTTAGTCTGTGGAAA
This sequence comes from Pampusana beccarii, assembly GCA_013399365.1. NCBI lineage: Eukaryota > Metazoa > Chordata > Aves > Columbiformes > Columbidae > Pampusana > Pampusana beccarii. The sequence goes on along the minus strand of VWYH01010186.1, from coordinate 444,207 downwards.
ATCATGTCTAAATAGTAGGATTGTAGGATAATTCAGGTTGGAATTACCTCAGGAGGTTATATAGTCCCAACTTCTGCTCAAAGGTTAGCTTGAGGTCAGACCAGGTTACTTGGGTAACGTAAATGAAAATTTTATTGGACTTGTTTTTCAGTTCAGTTCCACTCCTTTTCCAGAAGCCTTTCAACTGAGATTGAATCAAGAACCTGATTTTCCATTTTCTTATAGCTTTATTAGTGCTTTTTAAAAATAAGACATTCTGAATATTTTAAATTGATGTTTTTACTATTTTAACCTAAAGTAAAAACAAAATAGTATCTGGAATACAAAAACAAATTCCACCTGCAAGGTGCATTTTGCCATAAAGCTGGGCTTAAAAAAAAAAATAATAATTTATTCCTCATCAATCTAAATTGAAGACTTATTTTAAGGATCACTTTTCTGTCAGCTAGTTGCTTGTTTATATGTTACCTGAAGTATGGTTTTACAGGCACTTGGGGGAAAAAAAAAAAAAAAAAAAGACAGTGACAAGAAAAAATATCTAGAGGAGGAGAAAATCTCCACCTACTGGGGTGCTTCATGCTAGTACTTCATTAAGTGAAGGACAAGGAACAATGTACAGTGCAAGGCTAATTCTGAGTATCTCCCTGGCTACGTGAAATACTGCCAGAATCCTCCAAGACACGTGGCTCCACCCTCTAAATGTAATAGGTTTTGCTGTCAAGGACAACTGGAGATGCCGTATTAATAGCAAATACATATTTGTACGTGTAATGCAAAAAACAACAACAATGTCAAAACCAACCTTATCAAGAAACTATGACTCATAGAGGATCTTTTGATGGTACTTGAAAAACTCTACCTTTGTTAATATTGTCTTGTGATCTTGTTCTTTTAGCTATATGAAGCATAAAGTATGATTGATATATGTTTCTTCATTTCTTGCATTTCTATTTGCATTGACCACAAGATAGTAATGAATTATAACAATAGTAATTTTATAGCAGATAAGATGTTGCCTTTGTTCAGGTACATTTTCTTGCCATGGGTGATATTGTCATAGAAATTAATTATTATTATTACAACATGAAGAAATTCTTTTAAAGTGAGTTTATTCAAAGCAGAAAATGATTTCCCAAAGAGGAAGATTCACTGCAGAAGAGTTGTGTCCCAGATCATATAACAGTGAGTCATCCACACTCATCAGTATAGTACTTGCATCCAACCCTTTTACAGAGCTACAGAGATGAAAGGATTAAAGCTAAATGTATCGGAGGAAAAGGGTATTTAAAAGAAAATTTTAGGAACATCTTAATGTGTTCTGCTGTATAGGTGACAAAGAATAACATGAGTTTCTGATTCAAAGACTTTTACTTAATCTATCAATAGAGGATAAACGGTTTCCCACTTTAGAGAAATCATGTCAACCTGTCAAAACTTTTTATGAGAAGCTTTGTCCTGTTCTGGGTAGATTTAGGCAGATCTAATGGAGCTACAAAGTAAAACCAGGACACTTGGATTTTTAGCCCCATATGTAGAATTACCTGCACTCTATGATGGGCTCTCTGCCTGATAGATCCTCAAAAGAAAAAAACCTGCACAGAAGCAAAAACCAAGGATAAAATCCATTTCAAGGCAAACACTTGACACCAAAATTTAGGAAATTTCTTTTAAAACCCTTGAAACAAAAATTTAGAGAAAGATGTTCCTTTAGTCTTCCACTGGCCCTATCCAAATAGAAAGTTTCTTCTACAGACAGGAAGCATGAGCAATTTAACAAAAATGTCATTTTCTGAACTTTCTGTGGACAGTAGAAGCCTATTCAGCAGTCCTGATATATCACAGATGCTGTATATTCAGCAAATGTAAGAACAACAAAATAATAAACCTTTGATATTATTTGAGTACAAAAATGCCTTGAAGATCTTGACAGAAGCTACCAAGATTATTAAAATCCAATAATATTCTTTAATGCAATAATATACAATTGAATACTCAATAATATTTAATTCAATAGCCAGTGTCATAGGAAGGAAAAACAATGCCATAGTACTGTTTTTACAGCTTGGTAAGCTGAGACAAAAAAAAAGGTTAAGAGATTTGTCACAAATCACACAACAATAAATTAGTGATGAGGTAAAAAAAAAAAAAAAGTCATTTATTTGGGATACGTGGAGTCTTACTAATCAGAGTAATTTCCCTCACATATACTTAACCTAGAAGTAGCTTCCCATGATATCTTACAAAGGATGGAGATATGGTTATGCTGAGGACTTATGAATGCCTTAATGTATATTAATGGTTCTTACAACCTAGAGGCCAGGTCCTACAAACCACTCAGTACTTGATGAAAAAATGTCAGAATGGTTATATATAGCAAAGTATTTATGTAGACTATGAAAGAAATCAGAATGGCCCTGAAGGATCTCTTAAGAAATTCTGGAACCTTCATGTCCTGAAAATTACCTCTACTAGGACTTCGGGCCTAGCTATGTGTAAGGGTATTCTATTCATTCTTTGGATTCTGGGATTCCAGTTCACTGAGGCTTCAGCTGAGGCTTGTCCTGAAGCTTAGTGAAAGCTGCCTGAGTTGTGACGTGTCCCAGTTGTAGCTTCCCTGCTCTGTATTTTGTGCAGTTCATCACAGATAGAGCAGAACATGCAAAGAATAAATACTCCTGAGTTTACTTTAAAAACAAAACAAGCAAACAAATCTATGTGGCTCACCTGATGGCTAAGGCACAAGATGTCCTCAGAGATTGCCTCTTTTTCCTGCCACAGAATTCATGGCAGATGTTCACTCATCTGTGGAAACATACAAAGTATGGCTGAGGACTTTATTTTTCTCTGTTATATGAATCACCCTCCTTACATAAAAGGCACATAGAAAACACCCAGAAATGAGAGGGCTGTCTTGCAGCCCACTTAATATGAACTTCCACAGTAAAAAGTCGAGGTCAAGGTAGCACAGACAACATAGTTCCAGCTTGAGGGTGGGGGAAGACATGAAAGGAGCACTGTGAACTGGCTTAAATCCGTATGGTTCTGGTCATTATACAGTCTGCCTGGAAAAGGAAACCCCTCATCACAGCTGGCTCACTCAAGAGTGGAAGCTGAATGTTATCTGACACATCAGAATATGGATTTGAAGGAAAACTGGAACCCACACTAATACATACATGTAGCAGCCATGCAGTCAGGTATGGTGTAGGTTAAACTCACAATAAAATTGGCAATTGTGTACGTTTCCGCAGTTGAATAATTTTGACTGTAGATTTCTTCTGCCTCCTTTCCACACTGAAAGAAGAAAAGGTCTGAAGATTACCTTGAAATACAAACTTCCAAAGCAACTGTCTAAACTGAAAGCTAAGCCTCACTGGGTAGAAAATACAAATAATTTGCCAATGACTAGAGGTTTCAAGACAAATTGCAGAGATTTGCTTTTAAGAGAAAAAAGCTAGAAGGATAATATTGAAATAAAATTAATGAGATTAAGTTTCTGAAACAAGACTGGTGTTTAAAATACTGTTGAAATAAAAGTTTAGTTGTAATCAATGAGAGAAATAGTCTTACATTTATACAGTTTGGAGCAGGCTACCTCTAATTAGGGTAGATTAGAAGTTATTCCATTTTGCTTTAGAAACCAGGCAGAAATTTGGGGATAGTGTGTAAAACCAGACTCCTCTCTTGGCTACCTAACCTAAAACGTAGTTAAAAACAATCATTCTTCAAGCTGCACACATGCATTTTGAACTCATGCACAAACATACATAATTTGCAGACACTGAGTGAAAACAGCATAGAGAAGTTCCTGTGCTCTAAGGTTCAACAGAATTTTTTGGAAATTGGCAGGGAATTAACCTATCAGAAACCAAAAGGATATTCATAAGTCCTCATCAGAAAAAGATTTTCCAGTCTTCTCCCCACAAGCACTGCTACATAACAACTTTAATCCCTAGGAGTACCAGTTTCCTCAGAACTTCAGTCTTATATTCACAAGTTTCACCAGCCTTAAAAGCAGGAAACAGGTTGGTGTGTTATACACAAAACCTTATTTAAGGATTAAGATATTATTTGTTTTAAAAAATGGACTGGACAATGTAATGAAAATGGCATTACTGAGACAAATCATATCTTGACAGGTGCATGGCATAGAGATATTACAGTAGTACTGAATGACTATTCTCCACACCTGAAATTTTGCCACTGTGAAGAAGGAATTCATAAAAAGAAATATGGGGGGAAACACAGATAGTCCTTTAATAAAAATCAATATTGTTGACAGCTCACTTGGAATTATTACTAGATAAAGAGTTTCCCCAAAGAAGGTGGCATACCCTAGAGAGATGTCAGTTCAGATGGGAAAGAACTACTATAGAAACGTATTGCAATGGGATGCTCTAGCAAGGCAGTTCTGTAACCTTTGTGAGCTGCAAGCCAAATCAGATGATTTAACATCATCCAGTACTAGTAGCTCTTAGCACCTGACTCTAAACTTGTCAGTGGTGAAATAAACTCTTTGTAGCCTAATCTTCCTCCTCTCTGGGTTTTGTGTTTTCTTTTTTGGGTGGCTTTGGGTTTGGTTTTTGTTTGTTTGTTCATGTTTGGTTTTTGTTTGTTTTTCTTTTCTGATACTAACACTTAATCCTCTACCTCTAACAAAAGGATCTCTCTACAAACGAAGCACAAGCTCTATCTAAGACTCATGTTACTGCCAGTGACAGTGGCTCATCTCCAAAATTGGATCCAGAGAAGAAAAGAGCAATAGAGGTCTTTCAAATTCAAAGGAATATGATTTTATTGCAGCAGGAGGGTGTAAGTCTATGACTGACTGTTCTCTGACATCATTACCAGGTGTTGCAGGACCGAGGTCCACGGTCTAGGCCCTGACACAGGGTCTAGGATTTTTGTTTCTGGTCCTAGTCCTGTCCTAAGGTGATCAAAGTGCTTTTAAAAATAGTTTCCCACTTTTTTTTTTTTTTTTTTTTCTGTCATGCTTTTACCTTATCACTTCCTTGTTGAGCAGGATATAGTGATCTCATTGTAAGAGGAAAAATATGTTAATAATAGTTATAAGCAAATTAGTGAGTTGCTAGTTTAGGAACTTAGGGCAAATAATTTTTTTTTAAAAAATCAACTATCCTAAGTTAGTATTATCTTCATGTTCTCCTATACAAAAGCCAACAGTATTTCTAAAGAAAATGAAATGCATATGACATTTACTGGTGTTAATATCACTGTGATATACTTTTAGTTTTGTCCTCTTATACTTTGGTCCCTAGATTGTTAAACCTGCATCAAAGCTAACAATAACCATTTGCAAAATATTTAGGGAGGCTCTTTCTGTTCCAAGATCACAGGATTTCCTTAATCTTTATAAGAGGTAACTGGTGCTGGCTGCATTTGTCAATGATATGCTGTGTTAGACAGTACTTCATTCTTGCGAAATATAGCAATTACTGTGTGTTTCTTCCCTGCAGAGTGACTAGGGCTGCCCAGGTAAATAGCAATTCACTGCTATGAAGTCGTGACCCGTTATAAAATAATTTAAGACTATTGAAAAATAGTAGCATCCATCACTAAATGGATTAATAAGAGATATTTCTAAGTTTCCTTTTCTCTCATGTTGTTGGAAAATAGTGCCTTTAGACATTCTTATTTCCATCTGCTATGGGAAGCGTGTTTACTGAATGCTGATGCTATAATAGTTACGGCACGTTTACCACAGTCAACTGTGGTCATCTCTTATTCAGTGGCTATTCCCAAATGTTGCCATGTTACAGTTAAACAAAGAACTGATTCATGACACTGAGACTTGCAAGTGTGTGGAAGTTCAGTACAAGTACATTACCTATAATGAAAAACAGGAGAAAGTAATTTACAGGTGGTTGGTGCATCAGTCTACAATAACTGCAGAGCCAAAAGTAGAAGTAGCACTGGGAATCTCAGATTCTTGCAAATGCTTCCAAATGTCGTCTGCAGAGGTTCATGATGGACAACGGAATGGGTGCCTTTTAGCAAAGGGTTCAGTAGACTTTTTGAGTTCGCTGGCATGATGGAGTTGCATTGTGCATGTGTACAGTACACTTTTAATATAACACTCCAACACTATACAAACCTGCTTCCATTTAGATTGCTTCCAAAGCAGCATCATTTAAAAGGATGTAGCTTCTGGACATGAACAGTGGACTGTTTAAAGAGTGTAGGTTTTGTTCCTGTCACTGCCATGCGGCATGATAAAGGATGTGTTATTCTTTCTCTGTGACTATACTTCCCACCCTAAAATATGCAGAAAGACAATGTCTTCCTCTGTAAACAAACAAACAACGGCAAAGTGTGCTGTAAGAATTGATGTACTTAAGAAAGTATCTAGAATTGAGTCCACAACAGAAGCACATCCAAGCCAAAAATAAAACCTCTTCTCTAATAGGGAGCTGTGAGGGTTGCATTGTCTGGTTCAAAAGACTTTGAGCTTTTTCTTGTGGTTGTAAAGCCCAAGAAGATATTTTGCCTTCAAAATCCCTACAATCTCACTGCCTGCCATTAGCTAAAGAACAATATATTTTGTCCCTAGAGAAGACCCTGCCTGTAGTGTGATGTATTGCACAGTGCAGAGCACATTGTTGGTAATGAACGATCATAATAAAGGCATTTGACTTCTGAATGTGGCAGCTAAATAGGTAAAAGACTGAATCTATTGGGAAAAGAAGAATAAGCAATTTCCAAAATGTTCTGCTCCTGATGCGTGTTAAGCTTTCTGACTATGTAGGTTGAGTGGACCTCAGCTCCCACATGGGCGAGTGCCAGAAGGCACAGATGAATGGAAGTTTGGGAGCAAGCTTCAGGGGAAAAGAATAAAATGTTTTCAAAAGTATTCCAGATGACTGAGGATACAAATGACAAGTCCTTTTGAAAGCCAGACTAGTCAGCTGAAAATCCCGCCCCCCAAACCTGTGAATTCTGGAAACGTAGATACACTTGCATATATACATATTCATTCTACATTTTGAACATTGTTTCTCATTGTTCTTCTCATTGAGAAACACATTTTTCTTAATGTTCTGCATATTGATGGATTGAGACATAGCTATGTTAAAGACTGGGTTTTGATTTGAAAAGTGACAGGTGTGCTCTTCTGGGACAATACAAATTCCGGACTCAAGAGAAAAGAACGTTAAGTTAGGGACAAAAAAAAGGAAACACTTATGAAAAGAAAAAAAAAAAAAAGAAATTAAGAACAGATTGCAGTCTGATTTACATTACATACACTTTTCTAAGGAACAGTATTTGTACCTGGCCTCTCGGAGTTACCTGCAAGACAAATTTTAAAGCGATATATAAAAAATAAACAATGAAAACAAACGGAAATTACAGGTGAAATCTGTGACACTGAAGAACCTAAAAGCTGGATCTTTGAGTATAAGTTAGTGTGTCTTGATTTCCTTGGTAATTTGTGGTGAGAACAGTAATGACTTGTCCTTTCTTAAAATAAAATGATTGTAATCCTGTGTAGCAAGTTATTTTTTGAACTGTTGACAAAGAGAGTCTGAGGGACCAACTAGACTTACCCATCTCAGCTTGAGGCAGCCAGACTAGACAAGATGAATCCCACTATGCATCCTTAAATTCACGTGAAGAACAAAATCTCAATAACTGCAGCAGTGGTTGACAAAAAGCTGTAAGCTGTGAAAATGTGAATGAGAGGCAAAGATGAAGGCATAAACCCAAAATGACATAGAGAGTAAGAAATCAGTGAATTTAGCGAAAATCATTTGAAACATGGTAAATTTAGCTTAAATGTATTTCTGTTGAGGTAAGTCTTATAGAAGTTTCTCTCCATGGTTTTGGAGTTTTTTTACATTTGAGACATGATCTCTTACGTGTTAACCCAATTCTTGTGTTCAAGTGCAAAATGAGATGAAGTTCTGCTTTCTTCTGTGTGTGTAACCTGCCCTACTTTTTCTGAGATCAGCAGAGCTATTCCAACTTAATCCTGCTGAGGATCTCTCTACAGTCCTAAAATAGGAGGAAGGACCACAGGAAAAAAAAAAAGGGGGGATGGGGGGAAAAAGAAAAAAAGACAGCATTCAAATGCAAGATTAAGCGTAACAAAAATCTATTCATAACCAAAGCACCATAGGAAAGGAATGCTAGTGATGTATTTAAATAAATTATTCTAGCAACACAAAAGAGAATCAACTAAGAGATATGGAAAGGCAACTATTTACATAGAAATTTAAATTTTATTTTTATTTGGTATACAGTTGTTGCAATATTTTTATGGAAGGACTACTTTTCAAAGGTTAAAACAAAATTTCCTAATTCTTACTGACCCTGAAAATGCTGCACATGCTACAGAGATGCACAGGAAGGCATACAACAGAAAGCAGAACAATGCCTGGAGGAAAACTTGACTAGCCCAGTAAGGTGTCTACCTTTGTTGGCAGAGTAGAGGCAAGAGCATTTAGCAGGCACACATTTGTGAGTGCTTGTTTATGTAGATATTTGAAAGGAAAGCATAATCCAAGAGTGGATGTGCCCTACTAAATCCCTTTTTAACGCTCCCAGGTATAGCAACCTCAATGTTTCACAGAAGCAGATACCTCTTCAGACTCATGCAGATAAACAGGCTCTCCTGCATCCTATCATCTATCACAATCTACATCTATCTGATAATAAATTACTCTCACCAAACGGGGCTCTATTGTTGATTAAATGTGTGATGTGCATGTTTCAGTAGTTTGTAATATTTAAAGGCTGGAGGTTTGTATGTATTTTCTGCTTTCTTCCCTCACTCTCTTTAGAAATACTGAACGTATTCTTGAAATGACATTTTTTACCTTCATTTTGACTCCTCACAGATAACGTGCCAGCTTCTCTAGTCAGTTGCATTATAGTATCAAATTGAGTTTTCTGTCAGAGTGACACAGAGGACAGAAATCTTGTAAAGAGTAGGAAGCTATCTTTCAAAAGTCAAAAGGTCCTGTGATTTATAGCAATATAAGTTATGCCCTTATGGAAACTAACTTTGCTTTTCAGATGCCTTTTTCTAACAGGATGAGGCTAAAAAGTGTAAAGGTGAAATTGAGTTAAAAATGAATTCTTTATGTAAATGCCACATTTTACTTTCAAATTCCTAAGTAAAATTATCCATCATGTTCCAGAAAAATGGTGATAACTAAAAAGAGCAGATAATGGATAAGTACTCTAGCAGACCAATTATAGTGAATGCTAAAAATTACTTCTTTACAAACTCATTCTCAACCCCTTCTGTTCTTTTGATTTATGTGTCATATGACTTTTTAATCTCTAGATTTTATCTTTTTTTTGAGAGACCCTACTAAGCAGCTTACATTTAAGGGAGAGTGGGAAATAGAATTGGCTTTATTTCTCTACAAGACAGATTGTATCTTCCCCAAAGACTTTTTTATGGTAGTTCTTTGCAAAAGATATTGCTTTTGCTATGTGGATACCTGCAGTGTTCATCCAAATTAGTCTTGATGTTACATAAGAAGTTTCTCATTAAAGGTATAGACAATAACTGTTCGCTTTTTCCTCCAAAGTTTATGTCAGCAACACAACATACCAAAGTTATCTAGCAAAATGGTGATGTTTCTATTAAATGAGGAGACAGATGAAAGTTTTTTGTTGAAAGGATGAATAGTAGCTCTCAAAACTTGGTGGAATAAACAAATATCTTAAATTATTTTAGCACAGAATTTACAGAACCATATCAGATTATAATTGTGGACCAAGAGCTTATGCTGAGGTTGGAAGGCTGTGCTACCATCAAGCTTAAAAGAGCTGACCATACAAAACACAGCTCCATGTATCTTTGAAAATATTTCTTTCCACAGTACTTGTAAGAACATCTTACAAAGTTCTAAAAAAATTATTTTTTTAACATGTTTAATTTTAAAAAAAAATACATAGAATTAGCACTTACTGATAGACATTTCATCTGATTCCTACTAAAAAGCAAGAAAATCATTCCAAGTCACTTAATGGGAGGTAGCTTATGTCCTGTGCATTTTGTCAGGCTACCATATCACAGAACCTAACAGGCAACAGGGAAAAGTGTTTTCATTCAGATACTTTATCCAGTGTTAGTAAGAATAGCCTTGCATGTCTGTACTTTATGACTAGCTGTAAGACTTCCTAAGGATACAGCACTAAAAAAACATTGGAGAAGATAGGGAAGGCTTCACATTAAGTATCTCTGGATCATTTGTCAATACCTTGCAACTGTAGACAGATACTAGTTTCTCAAGATCTCATTCCTACGACATGTTCTTTCTAAAAAAGGGGGGCTTCTTACTGAAGCAATCATTACAACTTGTTTAAAGTATTCAGGAAGCCACTGGATCTGTTATGTGAGGATTCACCAAGAGCAAAGAGGTTTCAAATGGAAACAAAATTGAAAAGCAATCATAGTTTTCTGTGATGATTTCTGTTTTGTTTGGGTCACCAGTAATGGCTGCTATGTGGGAGGTAGATGGAAAAAAAAAGCAGAACACATCCCTACTCACATACTCAACTCTAATTAGAACGAGAATCATTTTATCAAGCAGATAATTTTGTAGTGGTCTTTCCATTTATGAATGGAGTTATAACCCACAAATATCAAAACTTTTCCATCAAGAAAAGCAAAAGCAGTAAACTTCAGTGATTCTAGCAATTGTGAGATCTGAAACAACCGCTGTTATCATCAGTCAAAAAGTTAAGATGAATATTTGCTAACAAATCTGAAGACTTAAAAAATAAATAAATAAAATAAAATGAAATAAAATAAAATAACATAAAATAATTTTAAAATAACCCTCTCACTATGTCTTGATGAAGTGGGATTAATTTGTGACTAAGTGGTGAAGAAGAACACTGGCTCATTAACATTCTAGTGGGAACTTTCTAATTATCCACAAGAGAGGATATTAACTAGGTCAAGTCCAGATCATACAAGTTTCGTAATATCACTATAGCATTCAACCTCTCTGTCATAATACCCTCTGTCCTGGTCTTGGAATTATTCTGTTTTTTTCCCCTTTGTCACTTCTTGTAAAATATCATGTAGGCACAGGAAGTACATGATTTAACACCAAAAAAAAAAAAAAAAAAAGATNGTGCAATTTCTGCTATATTCTTTGTAGTGTTTTAAAATGGACAATTTGAAATCCAGAGAGAAAAAAAAAAAAAAATCCAGGACAGGAAAGTTGTAGCTAGAGGGAAAACACACCTTGTACTCATTTGGTGCAATATTCTGCATACCCAGTGCAATACCTGTTCATATCTCTAACATTGAGAATATTTATCCTGACTGCTAAAGCTCCTCCTTTGTGCAACACAGGATCTCACTATATACCAATAAAACTCAGTGCAAAGAAGCTCGTTTGCTTTATGCCTAAAATATTTTGAATGCTGTACAACTGTACCATGAGAGCATGTATATCAGTAATTGTAACTTTTTTTTTACCTTTTTAGGCATTACTGTGATGAGTCACAACTGTTATTTTGTATTTAAATAGTTTAGGGAAAACAACAGCAATAAAATTATGCAACTATTTTTTAACATTGCAGAGAAGTCGTTATTATATTATCTGAAAACTGGTTTTCAATACAAATACTCGGTATTTCTTATTCTTGCTTTCTCTCCATTTTATTACTGAAAGTATGCAAGCAGTGAGAAAGAAGAGGATGGAAAAATATAAATAAAAAAATCAGAAGGGAATACATGACATTCATTTTTCTGTTTCTGAAATAAGATTTCAGAATTAAGAACATTTATAATGTTCAGTTTTTCCATTGAATGTCTTCTACCAGCTCTGTCACTTATATAGCCTTGTATCCTACTTTCCAGAAATATAAATAGGACGTGCCCTTTTGTCAAAAAAGCTGAAAATCAGGCAAATATCTGATGTACGGCAGCTGTTCTGCCTGCACTAACTATGGAGATTTAAGTACTAGACCACAATGATGTTGGGAGAAGTCAGAAATAATCACTGCCATTTTACTATGTTAGAGGCTCCATTAAAATGCTCCTACTGGGAATCATGCTTTCCTACCGCACAACACCAAGGTTTTGAGACCTGCCCCTGGGTCAATCTGGACTTGCATAAAGAGTGATTCTGTGAAGCCATAGGGGGTCTGCCAAATCAAAAGGACTACCTGGAAGAGCCATCAGGGCTCTGTTAAATGAGAATTTAACACAGGAAGAGATGTGACGTGATGAAAATGTAGGTGAATTAATTTTTTACCCTTTTTTTGTTTTGTTTTTTCACCCAACATATTTGTTTTGGAAGGTTTTCAGGTAATATCATCTTGTATATATGATATTCAAGAAGCTATGAAGAAAAAGGGGGGGGAATGGGGGCAAAAGACACCAAGGAAGTAGCTGCTGACCTTTTCCCAGCATTTAATGATGCTTTAAATAAAAAAGGTGAACTTGTTCCAGAGAGAAAGAAAAATGCTTCCTGCTGTTCTCTCATACTACAAAAGCAGCATTTTTTTTTCCAACTAATCAGCTGGGAACTACACTGAAATTATTCTTTTTTCAGACAAGTTGCAGAAGCAAAGAGATGCATTGAGGAGATGGATCACCTTTGTCAAACACTGTCTGAATAGGAACCATTGACTAAAACTGTTATCTTCGTTGCTAACGGTTGATAAGTCAATTCCATGAACCTCATATAAGACAAATGGAAAAGGAGATAAATCACTTCTGACCCCACCCGTTTATGTAAACTCATGAAATGAAAGCTGAGTTTTAAAGCTGACTTAAACTTTAAAGGTTTGTTTGTTCTCCTGTGGGACAAAGTACAAAACGACGGGAAGAAAAAAAACATGCGAAAATCTAAACTGAGGGAGCTGCCTTTCTCATATTGTGATTGAAGCAGCCTTGTGTCTTTGAGCATTGATTTGCATTAATTGGCATTAATTTGTACATGTGGGTTTTTTCTATGTTAAAGTATCGTCCTATTTGCAATATGGATCACGCTCTGATACTATCAGGAAATCTTAAGAGTTGCCCCATTTAATATTATGAAAGACTCCTACACCCTTCCATTTGGCCTATCTCTCCCAAAGCGATGGGATTTATTAAGAGTTTTTAAATTATTTACATGGTATTAGTACTGGGGTTTTTCTCACATCTTTGTAAATCAGGTTGCTCCAGACTCATGGTAATGTACAATCTGTGTCGGAAAACAGAGGTTTATTAGTCTGAAATAATCCGAACTCTTTTTCCAGTCTAACAATGGTGCTCAGCCTTAAACCACATTGCTTTTTCCTGCAGACAACTACAAATTTTTATACAAGCTAACTTTTCAAAGTAGTATAGAAACGTAGAGCACTTAGCCTTTATATTGCGGAATATGTACTTCCTGCAATGATGCTCTTCATGCAAGACACTTACCAACTCAGTTCATCTACTCAGTGCTACCCAGAGACTAATCATCTGGATCCTTCCAGCCGAACAGCAGCCTTACCCCATCGCTATGCCTGAGCTAGAGCCGTCTGCCCTTCAGGGCTAGTGGAGAAGGTCCCCATCCACTTTCCCTTCTTAAGAGTATAATCCACTTCCTAAGTAGGACAAGTGTTAATACGGTTCCCTGAGAACTGATAAGAAAGCTTTCTCAATTAGCACTTATCACTGCTTTAGATGGCGGTGCAGGGGGGAGGGAAAGATTATACATCTTTGAGCCCATAACTCTTTGTTTTGAGGATAACAGTGATAAACATGTAACAAAACATTAGTTAGAAGCTTTTGCCCAGCAAGGTAGTTGTGCTCACTGTTATATAACATTTTGAATATTTTTAGTAAGTTTAAACAGACCTAAGACTTACATTGCAATTTAATCTAAATTGTTTATAACAAATTGAAACGGTCACCATAGGCACTTAGATTTTAAGATTCCTTTCCACTTCTATGGCACACAGCCCTGACACCAAACGCCACAGCTTCGCTCTGTAGTAGATCCTGGATGAAGATGCTAAAGTTTTGCTTCTTTCAAACGGGTTCAACCTGTATTTATGTTGTAAGCTGTGTGTCATGTCCCTGAGAGCACTGCCAGCCCTGACTGTCCCTGCCCAGGACCCGCAGGGCTATACCCATTCTGCCCATGGCCCAGGACCCCATCTCAGCCCTCCAGTGCCATCAGCCCCTGCCCCAGCAATGCCATAGCAGGGCCAGTCTCCAGCTCCCCACAGTCCTGTCCGGCCTGGCCATGGGTCCCTGAGCCGGGCCCACCTGTGGGCCCACGTCTTGGCCTTGTCCTGTCACCAGGGAGGTGCCCAATGCCCGGGGCTGAGGCTTTCCTGGTGCCTCCCAGTGCCCTGCTCCTGGCTGGGGCTGGGATGGGCCCTGGCTGCCAGGCCCTGCCATCACCCACCATGGGAAGCCCTCAGCTCCAGAAGGGCCGTGACAGTGAGGCATGGTTATCTTGGGTGTGACCAATATGCAGGATAAATCAACAGAAAGTAACAGAATGTTTCAGGTCTTCTTTTTGTATGAACCAAAAAGGAAAATATATAACATTCTTACTTCTGTAAGTAACCTTCCCAATTGAATAGACAGAAACATTTCCTCAATATTTTTAAGAGAAATGGAACCTCCAGAAAGTCCTCCATCCCTCCAAAGAACCACATACCAAAGGAAAGAAGAAACCTAGGCCCCCTTAGTTTCTAATTTTGTCCCTAGCAGATCCTAGCAGTTTATTCTTTGATTTTAGCTGATATCTTTTTCTGCAACCAGTCCTTTGTTTTCACTTCAGTACACAGATAATTTAGATAATTTGACTTTTTTTTTACAGAATCCAGCGAGAATCTGTATTGGAGAAAGGATATACTACATTCTTCACATTGACCAGGACTTTGCATATAAACCAAGACTCCCACCCCTCCAAAAAACTAACAAATGAACAAAAAAGCAAGAGCAAATAAAGGAACTGATAGGAAAATGCCTTTCTCAATTCAATCTTTTCTGCTTTTAACATCAGAAATTGTTCATTCTTTGTAACAGAGGAGTCTGAATGTGTCGCTTCATAGACACAGTGTGCACTAGAAAATACAAGAAGTCCCTTAATATTTCTACTATTCCTAATGAGCAGACTCTTCTGCATTAACCTTTCCCCATCATTGGCTTGAAAAGCTATCTAAACTAGGCCAGGGCAAGAAGTATAGAGCTTGGCAGTCTTCAAATCTCTGGTGAACTATTTCAGGGAGTGCTAATTACAATGCAATAGTGAGAGCAGAAGCTGCTCATCACTGCTGATATACAAGTCAGCATTTGTAAATGGTTCACTCTGACAGCTGTCTGCTATACACATTCCAAAGATCTCTCTTTTAATGCACTGAAACCTATGGGATAGCAAATCCTTCTCTTTTTCTACACGGACTGTTAAATGCATGTAGTCTTGTTTGCTTTGCCTGCACAGCTAGTTAAAACGGTGGTTTGTATGCTTATCATAGGTGTATGCATACTTAACTAATTCGTTGACATGCAAACGGAATACAAAACTAAATGCTCCTACAGACACCTAGGAATAGTCAATCCCTACAGCATCATTAACTATATCATTGGACTTGTTCATATTTCTATTTCCCTTCTTTCTATATCCTGAATTTTATGTCTCTCACATATATTGTTGATTCATGTTCGAAGAAAAATTAAAATTCTTTATTTTATAAATTGTTTGCTGTCAGGAAGAAAAAGTCCTCTTTAACTTTTTTAAAGATAGTTGGAAAAGTTAGCAGTGTAGTCAAAGTCAAACCAAGCTCATTTGAAAGGAGAACTAATTACTGAAGATTTTACAGTTAACAGTGATAACATGAAGAGTATCATTCTAGAGGAGCTGCAAGAGACAAAAACGTGCTAATCTTTAAACAGTATCACTCAATGACTAAGTGATGTTTGATATTCATTAAATGGGGAGGTAGCTTGTACTCTTTAACTGATGAATGATTAAACTAACACTGAAGTGTTAGATTAAATTTGGGATGATTGGAAAAACTTTTAACCAGAGGCAAACCAAATGACTAGAAAGTAAATTGAATGATCACAGGGGAAAATAAATTGCTGTGATGGTCATTATAAAAGGGATTTCATTAATCTTTTTGTTCCTGGCTTCATTTTGAATACATTTTTTTTTTTCTGACAAAGTCTAACTTACTAAGTTAGAGATCTTCCCACTGTCCATAAAATATTATGAAAAGAAAGGAGGAATTTAAAGTTTATTCCTCTGTTGCTTTTGTTTGCTATTAGACGGAAATGAACAACGTATGTTGTCTTGAAAATCATTGATTACTGAAGATACAGACACAAACTTTGTGTGTTTCTTTTTTATATGTCCCAAGTTACCTAACAAACATACGGAGTTTTTTATAAGAAGGAATTACTGCAGAGTTTTGATTGTCATGGTTATTACCTTCTCAGTACAACTTTCTCCTGGGAAATGGAAGAAGAGGTCCCTGGTCATCTCAGCCAAACTCCAATATATGTTTATGGCATGCATTATAACATAATTCATGACCTTAAAGAAGAAAAAAAAAGGGAGGATGGAGAGCTAGTGTGTAAGAAGTTTAAAGAAGTTTAAAAGTATGCATCCTTCACAAGTGGGAAGAAATAGGAACAAAATTGAGATTACAGAATTTCCTGATTTTGGCCTTTGTTTCCATCAAACCCTTTGTTGGTAGTCTCGATAGGAACAGAAGTAAACCAATACTGAGAGTATGTAACTACTTCTACATTTATACAGTCCTAAAACTACATTCAGCCATTTGAAGGCAACTGTGAGGCTGATATGGCCCCTGGTGAAAATAGCTTTGACACTCCCGGCTTAGAGTACGCAGGTTGTAATACTTAGAGAATTAAAAGCTGCTTGAAGACTTAGGAAAAAGAGAGAAAGAGAAGGAAGAGGAAGAGGAAGAGGAAGAGGAAGAGGAGGAGAAAGGGAAAGCAGGAGAAGGAGAAAGAAAAAGAAAAAGAGAAAGAGAAAGAGAAAGGGAAAGGGAAAGGAAGAAAGAGAAAGAAAGAGAAAGAGAAAAAGAAAGAGAAAGAGAGGAGCCAAGACTGGTGGTGGTTTGTCAGCACTGCCTTTTGAGCTCTGTGTCAGGGCCATGAGCACAGCATGGGCTCTGTCACCCTTCCCCTCTCCTCAGGCTCTTTCCGCCTGTGCTCAGGCCAGCTCTGCTGCAGCTGGCTGGGAAACCTGGGATCAAACTGCTGGGATGGAGACAGGGCAGCAAGCCCTTGGAAATGCCTCGTCGGGGCCTGCCCCTGGACCTTGGCTCAGGAGGTGCATTTGAGCTTCATGCTGTTGGTGCTTGCCTTAAGGATGTGGTACATACGCTTGTACCTTGCTAATCCTGCTCTTGCACACCAACATGATATTCTTTAGCCCTAGACCTGTCCAGTTGCTACAGATTTGTCCAGCAACCACTGGATGGTGGCTAGCCCTGATTATTTGCCCTACATATCTTGCACGGGCACCGTGGGAGCAGGTTCTGGTTGCCAAAGCCACTGCCCCATCTGTCTTGCTGTTACTCTCAACTAATCTTTAAACGGTATCACTAAATGACGAAGTGGTGTTTGACACACATTAAATTAGGAGGGGCTGCTCTTTCCCTTTCAGAGCAGCTGGCTCTCACTGCCACCTGACACTATGTCCCCAGAGTGCAGCACCACAGGAGCACATCTAGGAATCGCATTAGCAAGTCCTAGTCGCAGCAAGCCTAAACGGAAACAGGAAATAGATAAACAGCTGAGCTGTGTGGGTAATCAGTGCATGTATGCTCCCTTTTCTATAGTAAACCCACCAGGTCTGTGAATCTGCCTTGCTTCACAGTGCAGAGCCCTTCAAAGGCTGCGTGGCTGGTAGTCTGACAATTGGAAACCCCTCACTGTGCTGGTTTCAGCCTCCATTTCCACTGTGATGGCAGATAGCCTAGAAATGGTGACCCTGAGCTGCACACACACAGGGGAAGTGTCTCTCCAGAGCGTGTCTCCAACCCTCTGGAGCAGAGACCTAGTCTGAATGTGGCAGTCCATGTCCAGAGCAGATTGTCCAAGGAAATCAGTTCACAGAATTAAAGGAGGATAGATGCCCACCAAAGCAGTGCTATCACTCCCACTCCTCAGCTGGACAGTGGAGAGGAAATATAATTAAAGTCTCGTGGGCTGAGATAGGGACAAGGAGATCATTCACCAGTTACTGTCACAGGCAAAACAGACTAGACTTGAGGAAAATAATTTAATTTATTACCAATCAAACCAGAGTTGGATAATAAGAAAATAAAATCTGAATCTTAAAATACCGTCCCCTCAACCCTCCCTTCTTCCCAGGCTTAACTTTACTCCCAAATTCTCTACCTTTTCTTCCCCAGCATGGCAGCAGGATGGGAATGGGAGTTATGGTCAGTTCATCACATGCTGTTTCTGCCACTCCTTCTTCCTCAGGGGGAAAACTCCTCACACTCTTCCCCTGCTCCAGCATGGGGTCCATTCCACAAGAGATAATTTTTCATGAACTTCTCTATTTTAAGTCCTTCCCACAGGCTGCAGTTCTTCATGAACTGCTCCAGTGTGGGTCCCTTCCCCAGGCTGCAGTCCTTCAGGAGCAGACTGCTCCTGCGTGGGTCCCCCATGGGGTCACAGTTCCTGCCAGAAAATCTGCTCCAACTTGGGCTCCTCTCTCTATGGGTCCATAGGTCCTGCCAGGAGCCTGCTCCAGCATAGGCTTCCCACAGGGTCATGGCTTCATTCAGGCGCATCTGCCTACTGAGGTGTGTTGTCCTCCACAGGCTGCACGTGCATATCTGCTCCACCATGGACCTCCATGGGCTGCAGGGGGACAGCTGGCCTCACCATGGTCTGCACCACAGGCTGCCAGGGAATCTCTGCTCCAATGCCTAAAATATCTCCTCCCCCTTCTTCTTCACTGACCTTGGTGTCTGCAGAGTTGTTTTGCTCACATATGCTCACAATCCTCTCTCCATCTGATGTTGTGCAGCAGGTTTTTCCCCTTCTTAATGATGTTATCCCAGAGGTGCTACCGTTGCTGCTGATGGGGTCATCCCTGGCCAGCGGCAGGTCTGTCTTGGAGCTGGCTGGCCCTGGCTCTATCAGATATAGAGGAAACTTCTAGAATCTTCTCGCAGAAACCACCCTGTAGATCCCCCACTACCAAAACCTTGTCATACAAACCCAATACTTTCATTTTAACATTAAGTTAGGATGAAGCCAGTCCTGGCTATTTCTGGCATTTTCAAGGTATCAGTTACAGGATGTACAGCAAGCAACATGTAGTAGTAAGAGATCAGATCTGAATTAGGGTTATTTGGACTTCTAATTTTTATTATCACCCTAAGGTGATAATTCATTCAAGTGAATCCTATGGGCCTGGATTCAGAGGGTTTGAGGCTTTCTGGGTGATCTGTGGCTCCAACAGTATTTGTCTCCCAGTGCTTTGCTGGTGCTGACATTGAGTTAGCCTGGAGGGCCTTCATGGACTGAAAACATTCTGAAAGTTTCGCACTGGGTTCTTCCTCAAGCAGAAGAAGGCTTGTACAGAGCAAAATGCTGGATGAATACCATCTGTGAGTGAATATTATCATTATATCTGATTACTAGATAGGTAAAATTGGGGTTCACTCTACATTGCTGTAGATGAACTTGGAATAAATGCATAAGATAGTATTATTATGATTTGTTTCTTAAATAAAAAGTAATTCATTATTTGAATAAATTATTTGGAAAACATTATTCCAACATCTCTAGCTAAAGTTACAGAGATTTTTCAGTAAACTAGTTCTTTCTTTTTGGCTAATAGGTGTTTTTTTGTTCAGAAAAGAATAATTTTCATTTGAAAACCACAAAGAAAATAAGAAATGAAGATGGATACAAAGAGTTTAACAGCTACTAGACCTCAAATTAAAATATAATTTAAAGTTGAAATCCAAAATCTGGTTTTGTTTCCCAGAAAACATAGAAAAGAGAGAACAATGGTAGTTGGAATCAATGATCCTTATGGGTCCCTTCCAACTTGAGGTATTCTATGACTGTGATTCTATGATTTCATAACACAATTTGAGGACATTTGTGTTAAATAGTATTTAGTTTATAGAAAGTATAGAAGTAACATTTTCTTGCTGGTTTTGAATGTGGTTGATTTTGCAGTCAAAAAATTACTAATTGTCTGAATTAGAATCTTTCTTAGTTAGCCTCTGAGTAACACTTTAATAACAGTAATCTAACTTAAAATTACGTTTTTAACCAGTTGACGAAAGGCATACCGTTATTCAAAGTAACAATACAAAAGCCACATTTACCTAATTCCAGCTACAGTAAAGAAGAAAATGTCTAATAATCTATGAAACCTAATAATACCTAAAGTAAAAAGTCAGTATGGACATTACCTGAAGACTACCGGAGTACATTTTTACACCTGACTAAACTAAGGTTCCACTAATAAAACGAGTAATAATATACTAAGCACAATATCTGAAATTAAGATTTTTAGTTCATCAGCCAATGCAAGATTTTGACAAAAGCCTCGGTATAATGAAGATAATGTGGGGTTTTTTGAGCAGAGAGAGTTTTTAATATGATTGTTCACATCTATATTGGATTGTGGGGTTTAGTCAGTTGGGAGACATAGGCAGTCACGAAGAACTCATAAAACTGAGATAGCAATGCACTGAATTGACATGACACAATTTTACAAATAGCATGTGTTGAAGTAAGAAATGGCTGAATTTTTTTTTCTGCTGTAATATTTTCCATTGGAAAATGCCAATTCAGCAAAATCAACTCATTCCAGAAAATATCAATTTCATTGACACATATTGAAGAATTGTATAAATGATTCATTTCAATAAGGTCAAAGAAATAGATCATTTTGACTTCTGTATTAATTTAATGCAACCATTGTTTCAATAAAATCAAAACAAAACATTTTAGCCTTATCAACACAAACTTATTTTAAATATACCTAAGTGGAAGCTTTTTATAAAGCCAAATGAAATGTGTTCAATTTTCCACAATGCTGATTTTGAATTCCATATTTTTAATACCTTTTGGTTCAGAAAATGTGACTGTCAAATATTAGAAGTGTTGGACTTTAAGAAACTCTTACTCCATGCTCTGATGGACTACGCCTAGAGGAAAAAAAATAGGACTGCAAGAAACCAGTAATAGAACCACAGTTGTTTATAATGACTAATGCTTCTGAATGTTTGATTTGGCTTTGAAAGTCTCAGTTTCTCAGAAAGTGATGGGCCATATACACCTGAATTTCTCTTTAACATGCGATTTGTAAACTTGTCTAGGCTCCCCACAACTGACACAAACAAAATAATTTACCTATTAGTTAAGAGATAAGGGTAAATTAAGAGGCAAATTAAGAAAAGTTTAGCTTTCAGCTAGGAAGTAAAATAATTTACCTCTTAGACTTCAAGTAAGAAGCATAGAAAAATGCAGTACAGGGAACTTCTGTATTGCTGTTCATTCTGGTAATTAAACACAGTTTCAAGATCCACTAGCCATTTTTCAACCCTATCGATTTCTGGTTCACCTTCCTTTTTTTTCACTCCTCAGTGGAGTTGTAGACAATTTCACAAGTTCTATTCATAAATAGCATCACATTTATAAATTTAATTTTCTCAGTCATCTTTCACAGAAATCTTCGAAACAGCCTCTACAAACACTATATTTTAAAGCACTGAATACCAAGTCAATATTCACTGAAAGCAACAGTAATGTACTCCATAAACATCTTTTTACAGATTTTGCTGTTTTCCTCAGAATGTGAGCTTTCATGTAAAAATAAATTCTCACACCGTTTGGTGGTGGAAATAGCCTCCATTCCCTAAATCAATAGATTTCTGCCTTGTTCACTCTGTAGTCAAGACAGACTAAACAATGTCACACCTGTGTGGTTGTCTTTCATCTGAACAGGATTTTAATTTCAAAGCCAGCATTTGACTCTTTAAATGCTTAGGGCTCAGTTTTCAGTTTGTAACAAACTGCAGAGAGTTTGTTACCAAAATCACAGTTTAGTTTCCAGTTATATAAATAACCATATGAGGACCAACTAAGGTCACTTGGTTTGCTCAGCCTGGAGGAGACTGAGGGGAGATCTCATCAGGGCCTACAGCTTCCTCACTTCTCTCTGGCGATTAATGACAGAACCTGAGGGAATGGCAGGAAGATGTGCCAGGGGAAGTTTAGGCTGGACATTAGGAAAAGGTTCTTCCCCCAGAGGGTGGTGGACACTGGAACAGGCTCCACAGGGAGGTGTCACAGCCTCAAGCTTGGCAGTGTTCAAGAAGAGACTGGACAACACCCTCAGAGGTATGGTGTGAATTTTGGGGTTGTCATACGCAGGGACAGGAATTGGACTCAATGATCCTTGTGGGTCCCTTCCAACTCAGGACATTCTATGATTCTATTCCTGTTTCTGCAGGAGTAATGACACAGCTTACTTCCCAATGTACCTGCAGGGAACAACAGACTTGCCACCTCAATAAACACCCCAGGGAGGAGCTTTCTGCACAGCTTGTGCTGCAGCTGCAACAAGGCCATACTGGCAGGGAGAGAGCCAGTTCCTTCAGCCTCTTTGCTGCTCAGGTGTGTCAAGGGAATCACAGCCTTGTCCTAAGGTTCACAAGGCAATGTAATAAACAGATTCCAAGCGGCCAAACCTTTATTTTTACACACAGCATCTGACACATACATGAGATGCAATCTCACAACAAATACTAAAATGCCTCTTTCTTTTGTTTTACACAAGCGAGTGAAAACTAAATCAAACTGAACAGCATGCAGATGAATTTTGCCTTTCATTCTACGCAGTTCTTAAGTACCAGCTGCATTACAACCATTTTTACAATGTTAAAGTCTCACTGACTTCTCATGAAAATATTGACAGACATTCAATACTGGGAAACAATCTGTCCCCTCGTGAATTATAATGACAAACAGCCTCCACTCTGCCCTGGTGGAAACATTGATTAAAACAAGTTTGCTTATGTTTCACACTTTGGATAAAAATCTTTCGTATAGATTTTCTTGTAAAATAAGAGAGGCTATATTGGCAAACACATGAGTACCTAATATTATTGGAAGATAGTTCTGAAAGCATTTGAGACAAAATTAAATGTAGTATTACAATTTTAAGGGAATTTTCTGAGAACACCGTAAAATGAAATAAAGCTGAGATTGTCTTTTGGACTCCAAGTGGTACAGATAAGTATCTGAAGTGTCGTGCAACGCCTCCGAACTTAGAGTATGAGTGCTTAGGCTCCATTTATTCCGATTTTCCAGGACTGTTCACGTCTTGTGCATCTTAATTTCTTTAGGCACCACAAACGAACCTGGAGTTCCCTGGACCAGTGAACCTGCAGACTCAGCAGAGTGCCCCTGTTCTAAGAAGAAAGCATTTACCTCCATATTGCTGTGCAGAGATAAGTCAGTTTTGCTGAAACCTGAGAGAGATGCCTGAGCAGTTATTTCCCACACAGGATGTGGAAAATCTGGGCACAAGGTTTTGTTGAGCCTGAGGAGCATGTAGACCTAAAGGCCCACCAAACTGTGGGCTATCCTTGGCAAAGACGACAAGAGTGACTTTTTGGCCAGGACAGGCATGTCTGTATCTATGAAATTTGCCATGTGCTACCTTTTTCCCACTTTATGCAGCAAAAGCAGTATAAGTAATACACCGAAAATATAGAGTAGGACCACAACATTTTTCAAAACATGTAACTTCAATAAAAGTGCATATTCCTGATATAATTTTGGGTGGCTTCCAAAAAATAGCTCTTAAATGTAACTAGCAGTCTTAGAAAGTCCTCAAAGGGGTAACACATAATGATCAAATTCATTATTTTGATTAGGCAGGGGTAGCAGCCATTTCATGCAGATCTCTGTACCACAGAGCATATAGAGAGTATACAACTGGATACTCACAGAATAGAAGCTTATATATACATCAGGAAATCAATGCTGCAAAATTTTGTGCCTGTGATTTCATCACTGTGGTGGAAATATCACTCATCAAATTAGAAATTTGAAAACATTGAGAATTTTAGAAATACAAAATCATAAAATACTGTGTCCCATAATAATAATAGAACTCATCTTCAGAGGAAATTATGCTTTCAAGTAAACGAAGGCATTTTTGTTTCAATAACTTCATAGCATAGTTTTGAAAAACTAAGTTTTGTTAACTGTGGTGGGTTGACCTTGACCAGCTGCCAAACACCCACCCAGCCACTCTCTCACTCCCCCTCTTCAACAGGACAGGGGAAGTAAATAAGATGAAAATGCTCATGGGTTGAGACAAAGACAAGGAGATCCTATACCGATTACTGTCACAGATAAAACAGACTTGGGAAAAAATGGTTTAATTTCTTGACAATTAAAATAGATACGGATGGTAAGATATAAAGAAAACTTCCCTTTCACCCCTTCTTCCCAGGCTTAACTTCACTCCTTTATTCCTAACTCTTTGACCTCACCCTACCCTCAGCTGTGAAGGCAGATGGGAAGTAGGGGTTACAGTCAGTTCATAACAGTTCATCTCTGCCATTCCTTCTTCCTCACACTCTCCATCTGCACCTTCATGAGCTCCTCACCATGGGCTCTAGCTCCTGCCAGGGGCCTGCCCCAGTGTGGGGTCTCCACTGGCTACAGCTTCCTTCAGGGAATATCTATCTGCTGTAGCGTGGGGTCCTCCATGGGCTGCAGTATGGATATATCTGCTTCAACATGGTCTTCTGTGGGCTGCAGGGAGACAACCTGTTCCACCTCAGCCTCTCCATGAGCTGCAGGAAAATCTTCACACTGGCATCTGGAGCATCCCCTCCCCCTCCTTCTTCACTGACCCTGGTATCTGCAGGATTGTTTCTCACACTTTTTTCCCTCACTCATTTCTCTCACAGAGTGCCGTGAAGCATTTTGCCCTTTCTTAAATATGTTTTCCCAAAGGCACCACTAACATCACTGATAGAACTGACTGGAGCGTCCAGCATGAGGCAGCCCCTGGCCTTTACCCACAGAGGCCAGCCCTGCAGTCCCCCTCTGCTACCAGCACCTGGACATCTACACTCGATACAGTTACATAAAATCTGACACCTCCTTCCTGAAAAACAGAAAATAGTTTTCAGTTAGTATTTTTACTTCTTCTTCAGTAAAAACTTCCCAGAAAGGCGGGAGCTGTTTTTTTCATCACATTATAACTTTCTTTCTTCCTTGCATTTTAATGCTCACTGGATTGCTTTTTGCTTTTTCCCATTTGCCAAAAGAAAATGGAGATTTTTTTCCTGTCTGTGATTAACAGAACCATAAAATCATGGCATAAACCCGCCTATGAAGTCTACTTTGTATTCTGCAAATGTTTCTAATTAGCTCACTGGCTGAAGTGGTAAGATTAATTAACAAAAGACAAGGTTTTTTGGTGTTTTGTTTTTCTAATTAGAGGTCAAAAATCTTTGGAACAGTAACAAACAGAAATAGATGTAGGACATACCTAAAAGGCACAAGAAGCATACAGCTCATAGCTGTTGCAATATGTGGCTATAAAAAAGAAAAGTATATAAATTTTTAAAAAATGCATTTTTAGAAGAAAGAGCCATTAGAGGCTGTTAGAAACAAGTTTCCACTCTGGATTTATCAGCTGATACCATAATTCTAATACAATGTAACTTCTTTTTTCTAAGTACGGGAATAATTAATAGTTTGGGAATTAACACAAAATAAAGAGTATCTGCTGGTCTGTTTATTCCTGTGACACTAATAGCTCAAAAAGTCACCATCTTTGTAAGACTTAACTCAGGTACACAGTGTTTTGCTATTTGTGCAATTAATAAGATTAATTTCAATAGAAAATGACCCCAAAAGTAGCTTTGTTCTCAAGAACAGGAAGGACGAAAAGCTATACATAAACAACAGAAAAATAGACTGATGGAAGAAGAGCTTAAAAATTACAGATGTAAAATAATTCACCTGTCTCCTCTAGTGCCTGATGGTACATTTCAGACCAATTTTAGAGGTAAAGAGCTGCAGTAGTTGACCTTGAAAACCTAAAGAAAAGTACTATCAGTTTTCCCTTCAACCATGTGTCAAATAGGATCAGTTCGTAATTCCAGACAAGGTGACAAAGTTGTTGTGGCTACAATGTATTCAGAGAGTCAGCTTTGGGAAGAGACTATAGCCTTTCTTCTGTATTTTTAGTGTGTCTAAAAGAGTGCACAGAGGAACTGTAGTCTGTAACTACAGCCTCTTCAGTAATAATGTAGCTAACTAATAGCAATCTATTATGTAATTTATAGTATATAAAACTTTTTTTTTTCTTTCAGTAGCCAGATGCACTGTTCAATAATCACTCAGAGCAAAAGGCTTTTACACTTTCAAACCTCAGTGACTAAGTTTTAGCTGATCAGCATTGTATGACTTCAACATCTGTGCACTCCAACTGGTTCCAAGTGCCTTCTTTTTTTAAAGTACGGGGTTTTTTTAACTGCATTTATTTGATTGGAGTTGTAGAGGTAATTTAGCAGCAACCTTACGCTGCTATTTTTAGTGTCACTTTAGATTAAAACTAACCTTCTTGTTCATTCAAGCAAATCTACACCACTAGATTGATTATAAATTGAACTGGTGACAGTAGCTACTGTTTCATTGGCAATGCTGAAGAACTAGAAAGGCATAAAGGGCAAGATTTGCAAAATTGACTTGCATGTGTATTTGTCTTGTTAGGTGCCACTGACAATTATGAAATCCAACTTATTTGCCATCTGTAATCACAAATTTATGTTTGTGCGGTGAATAATTGAACAGATTTTATGCTTAGTTTACAGCTAAGTTTGAGACTGATTTGCAAAACAACCATTCTTATTGTTTCACTTGCCTGCATACTCTGATTCAGTAAGTATGCTCAGAGCTTCTGACTCTGTATAAATAATGTCAAGAAACTACTTTTCAATAACTAATTAGGGTTTGTAGATGAAACATGGACAACCAGATGAAATTAGTTTCTTTAATCTTTGATCTCGAGTATGAATTTGTACTTCAGTTTCTCACATCGCCCTTCTGTGTAGGCAAGGCAGCAAAGGCAGCAGCTTATTTATTTTCACTTTGGTCAGCTATGCTAAAACGCTTGCTTTGTCAGAAAATAACAATGACTCTGTGGACAGATGATTAACACAATCACCAGGGCTCCAGATCCTCATTAACATCCTCCTCACTGCAGAGAAGTTTAACAAGAGAGACTTTGCCACACCATAATATACCTCAAAGAGACATATAGAGTCATCTAATGTATAAAAGCTTGTTTCACACAGCTGAAATGAAGATTAAAACTAATAGAATATGGGAAAACAAATTTTTAATTAGAAGAAATGTCTGGCAAGACTATCTAGTGTACGAAGTGGGAATACTGCTATGCAGCCAGAAAGACTTCTTTCTAAAAGTTAGATGTCAAGTCACTGGGTTAATCAGTTAGACTCTGTCTGTGTTATTTCCTAGTAGTCAGCCTAGATGACTCCTAATGAGCATATGTATTTACAAGAGCCCTCTATGGAGGTGTCTGCCTCCTTCTGTGATCATAAAGCATGCATCCTTATACATTTATTGACCTTGTACCTATACCTATACCACCAAGTTTCTGAGGGTACTACTAGACCTTATTGCCTCTGCCCAGCCCCTTCTGCGCCCCACCCCATCACTCATGGGCCCAGGAGCCCTGTTTCAGCCCATGCTGAGGTCATCAGTCCCTGCACCAGCCAGCTGGCTGGAGTGTGGGTCTCCAGCCCTCTCTCTGCCCCTGCCTCTCAGAAGGATCTTGGCTCTTCTCTGCAGGTTGCTCGTCTCCTGGGTGGACCCTCAGACACAAACTTCCTTTTGCCCCTTGCTGTTGTCTCTGACCTGCCTCTGGTCACTGCTTGCCATGCCTGGGGTTGCCAATGACCCTACTAACAGCACCCAGTGCTGCCCACTCTGTGCAGGCCCTGTGGGTCTGTCCCCCTTGGACAGGGCACAGCCTGTGATGGGGTCACCCTCGGCCCCCAGCTCTCTTTCCCTCAGGGAGCTGCTGACACTCACTGCATTCTTACGTGCATATTCTGTGAGCCTAATTGAGAGCTGTGTATTTCACTAAGTACATTAGCGTGGTATTGTGACACTTCGTAATCTAAGAGCTGGAAGCAGGTATTTGATCTCCAAATGGGATTCCTGAATCAGGGAACAATTCACCTGTGTAGAGTATGTCAGTAAACTCTCACTTGAAGAAAAAAATGAGACAGAAAACTGCTTAGTCTCCCTTCCCTTCCCTTCCCTTCCCTTCCCTTCCCTTCCCTTCCTTCTCTTCACTTTTATGTGTGCCATTAGAAGGATTCTTTTGGCATACTGAATTGGGCTGGCCGTTTTGGTTTGCTAAATATATATTTTGTGAAAGTTGTATCCTTTACAATAAAGGCAGTGGAACTGGCTGTTAAAGAAGCAGGCAGTTCCTCTATAAAATATTTGATTGTCCCTTGAGTAAATTAATTAAGTCAACATATTCACTGAATAAGACAACAATTTCACAAACTCTTCAGCAATCTCATTCAAGTCAGCAGAAGTGTCAAAAAGCACAAGTTAGATAAAATATTCCCTGTGGGCTAAAATCTCAGACATACTCAGTTATATGCCTATCTAAATACCAAGTTTCTACTGTAATCAGTGCCACCTACTTCTGTTAAAGTCATGTTTTTGCTGCCAGACATATGCAAAGTCAGTACTACCTTCAAGTCATAACCTGCTCAGAGCTGAGCTCAACCTAAAGCTTAGACAATCCTCCAGATCACTCTTCCCAGTGGCCTGAATCTATAAGCAGATATCGAATGCACCTAAAGACAGAATCTTCCTAAAGCACCACTGAACATCTCATTGCATTACCCCAGAAAATTATATGTCTAAACCATAATAATTTTCCACTATAATTGTGAAATAGACAAGTGACAGACTTATTCTCTTCCTGCAGTTCAACCCTGGCTTGTCTAAGGTAATGTTCTTCTAAAATGTCTTGGCTAAGGCATGTACCTTGTGGCAACACGACACCTAGGAACTGAGTGTTTCAAAGACCAAATGCCTTCAAGGATCTGGACCTACAATACTATTTCCCCTAGATTTCTTGTTTTCTTCAGATACTTGTTTTGGTGGATTTCTGAGCTTCATCTGGGAGCACAAGAAATTACCATGTCCACTGAAGTTTCTGATGCCTCAGACCTTTGTTACAGTATGCTTCAAAATGTGGTTCAGAAATATTCTCTGTGATATCCATTGGTCATAAATTGCACTCTGCCTGACAAATGGAATAGCTACTTATTTGAAATGTTTTTAAAGTCTCTGTCATTCTACTTGTTTTTGCAATTAAGGTAGGTCTACAAATCTTTTGGTTCAAAGGTACTTCCTCTCTACTCAAATATAAAACTTGTATATTCTGATGCTAAAACATACTGCAGGCTATTGTGGAACTCAAGTGAAGAGAACAGAGTGGCCCTTTTTCACATTTATTGCTATTTGTTTGAAACTCTCCTGGCTTTTTATAGGCAATAGAGAAAGCAATGAACCTTATTTTCTGACAGATCTGCAGTTCTAGGGGCTTTGTTTATTTAAAAGAAAGGTTTGTCCTTTGTAAAAGAAATTATAATCATACATCTTTTCTACTCTCTTCTGGCTATTGGCTCCAACATACATGATAAAAAATCCAGATGTGACAGAAACTTGCAAGTTACTAAGATTTTTCTTTTAATTTAAACCTTATATTTTAGTACTTCACTACTTGATGAAACTTGGGAACTGCTGTTCAATGAATATCTTCATCATATCATTCAGGAAACATTCTAGAAAATGCTGTACACTAATAAGGTCATGGGATGTATAAGTTTCCAGAAGAGATTTGGATCAGAAAAAGAATACTATTCTACAAACAATTTTGAAAATAGCCTTAACTTACCAGATGTCCTCCATGAATCCTGGATACTTTTAAAACTTCTTTAGGATTTTTTTTTTTCAACTGGGAACTGGTTAAATTACAGAGTAGAAAGCTCTCAATTTACTAAATACCTGATAATTGTGTCTCATTGGACTAATCACCGTTGTTTCACGGTTTTGTATCCCCTTTTCAGTGTATAGTGTGATCAATGAATTCTTCTTTAAAAGTTATTTGCAACATTGGCAACAAATTAAAAAATATTTTGCCTCAAAACTAGATGAAAATATATTGGTTTAAAGAGACAGAGAATATCATAAGAGGGAGTGGAGAAGTGACAAAGTTGTGATCTTTAATGTGAACAAATATGAAAAGGATAAGGACTAAGTTCAAAAGTAGATCAGTACTATTTACCTGGAGCTGGTAGAAAATGGCGTAAATAATTTTATACTTCAGTTGACTTAGCACAGGTCTTTCTTTGTGTCAAAAGGAAATGAGCTCAGTGAGCTACTTGGATTTTAAGGTATTTGGACATAAGCTTTGATTCCCTGTTTTAATTTTGTTTTCAGAAAAAGTTTTATTTTGTGTATGAGTATGTCCATACAAATTCAGTCAGACAGCAAGTACAAATCAGTGACTTTGAAACAGCAGCAGTCTCTCCTGAAAATGACAGGACCTGAGGACATATAAGTCTCTAAAGACGCACAAAATTCTTTAATGATTGTTCACTGCAGTTATATACTTGATACGATGACTCAAAAGAATGATTTGGTGAATGGAAAAGTAGACTCACTAAATAGGCTGGTAATGACAGAAAATCATAATTTCCAGGGGAGAACATCTAAAATTGACTTGAAAATTATTTGGCATGCTTCCTAGTACCATACACACTTGTAGGATATTAAAGAAATTAAAGCAGGATAATTAATAAAATAGATTGTGAGTTTAAAAAAAATCATTAAATGGTTGGGATTCTTCACATTATGACATCAATGTAAACTATTCCAATACAGAAATGCAAAAACTGCCCCAAACCTTTCAAACTCAGGGAGTGTTGTGGGTATATCTAGAGCATACAGTGAGATTTTGCCTTCTCAATAAATTAAAACATTATTAAAGCTGCACTAATTATCTCTATGCTTTCATTTGCACATGATTATACGCTTTAAAGCAAAACAGAAAAAAGCACATTTTGCTGCATCAGGATAATAAAGACTTCATTACACTCAACTGTAGTCAAATTTTTATTTCTTTTTTTTTTTTTAAATGGGGAAAGCTATAGCAATCTTTGCTAATGTTAATAGACAGTGGAGAGACTTAAAATAAGCATGTACCCTAAGGATATGCATTAAAGAACAAGCTCATGCATTTTTTACCCTGGAGGAAGTTTTAGGTTTGTGGGTCACCGATTCAGCAAGACTAAGATAGAAACAGGTGACCTGACCTGAACACTGATTCTTGCAATAGCTAGAGAGAGAGGTTAAAGTTGAGTTGGTTAACCTTTACCACACTAACTACTATATAGAACGTGCTTCAACAAAATTCTGCTTCCTGGAGCTGATGGCATTCTGTGTCTTTCCCATACCAGGGCATTGTCCTCCCCTGAAAAGCTGGAATTTTGGTCTCTAGCAATGGCTCAGACCTATTTCTTTCTTCTTCTTTTTTTTTTTTTTTTTTTCTGCCCAAAGGCTGGTTTAAAAGGCTAACAAGAGGGAACGACTGTCACATCGCTGATAAGAATACTAATTGACTATTTATGGTTGAAGTGAGCACCATGGCTGTCATGTCCTGAGCATGCTTCCCACAGCTGTCTTCTGTTTCTGGGGGCAAAAGCATAGTTTTATGCACAAGCACTTCCGAGACTTCTACAGATTCCAGTGAGAATAAAGTTAAAAGCTTTTCTTTTTGCCCCTTTTTAAGTTAATCTTCCTTTCCACTTTGGAAATTGACATTGCTTTCCTTGTCCATTAATGTCCTCGAGTTTCTGAAAGATGCTGATGAAAAATATGACCACAAGCTCTCCTCTTATTTCCTTATGGCCTCACGTGATACGTGACAAAGTATGTGGATGGCCTTGTGAGATATTCCTTCCTTCATAACTCTTTTGGGGGGCAGACAGGCAGTAAATAAAGTTGAAATCTACCTATAGCTTTTTTAGGTTCCTAGAGCCTACAAATCAAGACACATAATGGTCCAGACCATGCTTTTTAAGTAAAACTGGTTATTTACTTATTATGATCTTCATTTTTAAATAGGAGAAAGACGGCTGGAAAATGAGCGAAGAAAAATCTTGCTGTCTTTTTCTGATCGTCACATCAGAACACCAGGGGTGCTAACTTACCTCTTCTACAGTAGAAAACAGTGGTTGGGGTGGTATTTTGGAAGTCTTCATCTCAGAGGTATTGAAGACCTCTCCAAAGAACCACTAGAACTGATACTCAGAAGCCACTTAGTGTAGTCATCAGTAAATTGTTTGTTGACATGACTTATACTGGGAAATTGGTTAAAAAAAGCCAAACCAAACCAAAACACAATGCTGCTTATTATGAGGAATTCAGGCAATAGTGTTGGTTCACTAGAAGATAAAAGGATAAAAAATGAAGTATTGAAACAGTCATTCTGGTAGATCCAAAACACTGTTTTTCATTCACGTAGAAGTGAAATTACTTTGATGATCAGAAGTATCCATAGGAAACCTAATTAAGTGGTCTAGTCTCATGTTCTTCACTTAGTTAATTCAGGAGAGGTCCTTTGACTAATTTCTCTCACTGTCTCAATGATTTCTTTTAATATTAGCCTATAAACAATTTTATGTGAAGTAAATCCATTTAAACATAAGCTATGCAAAAAACTCAGTATCTCATACGGCTCAGTTGTGGTTTCTAAGGAAGAAGGCAGCTTCAGACATGAGACAGAAATGTAGGCTTTGCATTGGATCTCCAATATCCCATTCTAATAGGACAACCACTTGGTTGGAAGTGGAAAGGGAGATCAGCTCCATATTTCTCGTGTAGCATGGGGCCTACAGCATTAAAACTAAATCACGTGGACCTAAACTTTTGGTTTTGCTAGAAATGCCTAGGGGCCAGGAAAAAAAAAGTATCATAAACCATTCATTTTTAAATGAGTTGATGATCAAGAAAACAAGTTTGGAGTGAACCTGAACTGGCCATTTTTTCCTCTTTCATTCTTCTTGAGTCTTGCTGAAAATTTTTCCACAAACCTAACTTATCTCACCAGTAGTCATCATTCTTTTTCCAGAGGGAAAAAATCCATTATTTTCCTGCATAAAATTAACATATGTAAAATCTGATAGTTTTAGGTCAATTTTTCTTAGATATTGATATAGCTTCAACTTGTTTAATTGCAAGAAACCTTGAAATACTGGGGTTTGTATTTGGACTAGACAATGGTGAATCTTATAGTCTTTCTCAGTTTCTCCAAGCAGTAAATTACACTATTTCATTCTAACCTCCAAAAACATGATGACTCACTTCCTTTCTCATGGAGTTAGGTAGATAAACTCTGAAGGTCAGAGTAACCTTGGCCCTGCTCAGTCAGAGACGGGAAAACACTAGATGAGACATTAAATGTGACTCAGTGTTCTTTCTCTAAGGAGTTAGTGCCAAGAGGAGAACAGTGGGTGTAGGTACTTATTGTGTTCAGGCTTCAGTAAGCTTCATCATGATAATTAATTCATGAGACAAGGAAGGTATACATGATTAAGGTTATTTCATCACCAAACAAGAAGTGAGAAGAACTCTCTTAGTCCTGGTGTTCGTGTATAAGTTGCTATTTATAAGTCCAGGTTCAGAGGGGAGTCTAGAAACCAAAGGCTGTTTTGATGATTTGTGCGACATGACTTCAAATGAAGAAGCGAATATGATGGAAAGCTCCCTAGGGGTTTTCTTCCGCCTGCAGGCATAACCTCTTTCTTACTTGGATTTAGTTTCAATTAACTCCTCGTCAACTACGTGCTGAGCTCAGCCAGGCACCAGACCAGTCAGCAGCCTTCATAAGTTGTGACAAATAAACAGATTTGAATACAATCTGAATAACGTACCAGAGCCCATCATATCCTAGCCTTTCTTCCGTGTTTTGTTGCTAACCATGGGTACGCTGACTTAGCATTACTCTGTGTTTTCACAGGGTTACTTATGCTCCCACAGAGTGTCTGCAAAAAGGTACCTTCTCTAATCTGATCATATTTTGCATCCTCTTTTCAGTGGCAGTGAACGGATCTCTAGACAGCTGGTTTATGTATTTTTATGGTCTACATTATTTTTACTTTCTACCTTTCTTTAGGTTTGCTAAATAACATCTAAATTAGTGTATCCCCAAGACATGTAAATCACTTATTACCTGAACAGTCAGCAACTATATCTATATTTATTATTGTAAAAGGGTTTGACCCAGGTTACTAATTTGAATGCAGCCGTAAAAAAACATTTATCCAGAACAAGATACCTCTTAGAATGTATCTGAAAACTGCCCTGAGCTGACCTGACAGAAGGAACATCTTTAAATGTTATCTCTAGCCATGATTCGATTTGAAAATACATTTTATGTTCTATCACTCGAAAACCAGCTTCTGTTTTACTTTCATAGGGTTGTTTAGTCTGTCAGAAACTGTGATAAAAGACACTGCCTCAGTTGAAGCTATCTGCCAAAAAATCAGCATTTCACTCAGGCAGAACTTTTTAAAAAGAAGCCCAAAACTCTGACCAGGAGAGTGCCTTAGGGTACCTATGTGATCTGGACTTACTCTAGCTCCTTAATGGGGTGGGAACCTGGACAGGTACTCATAGTATAGAAGAGATATCTATCTCAGAAATTACTTCAGAAGTGTTTTTATGTAGCTATCATGTTCCTACAGGCAATGTCCGTTCATAAATTTTGTGTGAATCTGCCAGAAGTCTAGGAGAAATCATTATAGAATTCCTCAGTACATGTAAGCTTGTATTCCTTTCATTGGTTAACATCTGGAAGGGTCCTAAGGAACATAAGAGGGCTCCAGTTTCTCCTTACATATCAAGTAGAATGCTGGGAAATTACTGAGCTAGTTGCAGAGGCCTGTCATACAGAAGACAGTCCTCATGAATATCAGAATGGAACGTGGGAATGACATCTCTCCACCCAACTGTGCCTTGTTTTAGTTAGTAGTCTGAGATATCACTTACTCCTAAACAATAAGTTCTTTTTGCTGCACTCATTGTACAAGCTAATTCTGACCTAGTATTGTAGTAATGCTAACAATTTCCAAATGTGTTCATTACTCTCGGAAGGGTTTTTTTCTCCCTTTTAAGTATTACAGAATAATGCAAAAGTGTACCAACTGAATTTTGTACTGGCTTTTGTCTAATGTAGTGGTGGGGATACTGCATGATGAAATGTGGTCTAAGAAAAACTTAAAGCAAGCACTGAATGTTATGGCTTGTCTTTGAGAATTCATGCAAACCAGATGACACCTCAGGTGCCTGCAGAAGGTACCTTGAGGAGGATCCTCGTTGGTATGCTATTAAAAGGTCACTTTCTAAGCAATGTGTAGCAATTCAATGCCCTTCTATGATTAGAGAAAGGAAAGAAGCAGCAAAGCTTCAAGTTACAGCTTTTTCTGGCTTTTGGTTGGTTGGTTGTTTTTTTGTGTTTGTTTTTTTTTTTTTGTTTTTGGTGTTTTTTTTT
Source organism: Pampusana beccarii (assembly GCA_013399365.1). Lineage (NCBI taxonomy): Eukaryota > Metazoa > Chordata > Aves > Columbiformes > Columbidae > Pampusana > Pampusana beccarii. Next base: position 408,568 of record VWYH01010186.1, on the reverse strand, counting down.
TTTTGTTTTTGGTGTTTTTTTTTTTTTGTTTTTGGTGTTTTTTTTTTTTTTCCTGTGGTTTGTGGTGATGTTTGTTTGTTTGTTTTTACAATTATAGTGTTCTCATAAGCAAGGGGAAAAGTAAATGAACTTAGCGAAGAACAAGTATGGAATCTACTAAAAAGTGTAAATATCAGTAGCCAAGCGGCAGAACAGAATGTGTAGCTACTGCAGTACTATGGATATACTTTCTTTTCTAGGTCTGGTAGTGCTCAGCATTTTCATTAATAACCAGGACAGTGGAATAAAATGATGAGAAAATGTTAAAATTACACGGGTCAGGAAGAAGACTCAGGCCCTTTGGAAGACAGCCTCTGATTCAAAATGATCTCTGCAGTTTACTATGATCATCTACTGTAAAGTCCTGATACTAATGATACCAAATAGACAGTACTTGCTAGGTAGACAAGCAAAGGAGAGCAAGATTGTACTAAGAAGTAGCTAATGAGCACTGGTGGCAACAGCAAGGCCTCTGCTGGGTATTATACATTGATTTCACAATGGCACTTAGGAAAAATTTTGAATCAAAATGACATCATCAAAATCACCAAAAAAAAAAAAATTTGAATGTGAAGACAAGTTAAAAGAATTTGTCTCTGATTAGAAAAGACTACAACTGAATTTTCCGATATAAAAGGTTGCTATTAATGAGCATGATCAACTGTTCTTTATGTCCCCTGAGTGCAGAGTACTCAGTTTGATTTACAGCAAAGAAAATTTTTGATAGATCAGGAGAACATGCTTCTAACTATAAGAATAGTTAAAAGTCAGAACAGGCCATTTAATAGGCTGCGAAACAGCATAATTTCAAGCTTTACAAGAAGTCATACGAGCTTCTGTCATGTACACCTTGGCTATAGTTAAATTGTCTCAAAACAAGGAGATAAATGATCTTTTGAGGTGAGGGTTGGTGGTTTGTTTGTTTGCTTTATAAATTTCTATGCTTTTCATGTTTAGGAAGAAATTTACTTAACAGATAAAAATTACTTTTCTGCTTAACGTTGTTTTTCCCACAAGCCCATGGTGATTTTTCAGGTTCAAAACATCACATCCTGTTTATCAAGCAATCTGGGAGCTATTAGGCCTATAGAAAATACCCCCTAGCATGCTTAGCTGTTCTTGATGCAGCGGTACTAACAAAGTCAATCTGTTAAAGCAGGTTTCTGTTAGATCAGCTGCTGGTAATCACGAATAAAGAGAAAGATTCTAAACAAAAATATTAAAATAAGGCACACATATTATTACGATAAATTGAAGAAATGGAGGAAAACTTACTAGTCACTAGTATATCAGAAGCATTAAAGTGAATCTTAAAGATAATGTAGGATTGACCGAAAAAGCTTTAAAAAACTATCGTAAAGCCCTATGAAAAGTACAGAACAAAAGATGTCAGCCTTTGAAACCTTACCCAAGGAGGAGTTATGTAGCCAGAACATCATGTAGACAGAAGGGTATCAACAAAACCTGAAGGAAATACCCAAGAAGGAAACAAAGCTTTAGAACTGCGTGCAATTCATACCTAAACCATGGGTCACACTGCGGCTATCAGGGGCACAAGAAGAAAATATAGATAATGAAGGGATTATGAGTCTTCCATAATGAAAGAACCAAACCAATCCAGCTTAAAAAAACAAAACAAAACAGAAGTTCCTAAAAGAGTCCAGCAGAAAACAACAACTTAGAAAAGTCCCCTGAGATAAAACAGAAGAGCAGAACTTCATGGTCACAGAAAAAGAGCATGTCATATCCACTTGTAAATGTTGGAAATAGTTTATTAATGCATTTTTTTGACTGAAATAAATAGGAATTGAATAAAACTTCCCTGTATAAGATCAGGGATATTATAAGAGAACTCAAATGATCTTGCTAGCTCAGAAGAGTTATTATTTTGTCCAAGAAAATGTTCGTACTGCCTCTTTTTAAGTTTCTATGAATCAAAAAAAAAAGACTACTTTACTAATATTTATAAAATATTTCCTATTGAGATCACTATGTTGTTTTAGCCAGATTCCAATATATTTATTGGAGGACACTGAAAATGTTTGCAGCCTGCTCTTCTGATGTATATGTCTGACTTATTCCGGAAGACTTGTACTACAATTCATGTTAGTTGCATTAATTGCGTAAAACTAGGCTGCAGGATGAGAAGATAGGTGGAATGACAATCAGAAGGTAAAAGCTGAAAGAAATACTCGTAAATTCAGGGAAAAGACTAAAAAAAAAAAAAGAGTAGGAAATGGCTCTCAGGAGAATGTCACTATGGTAAGGGTAGAATCATCTCATATTTCCAGCTCAGTTCCTTCAGGTAGGAATGAGTATTCAGGAAAGGAAGTCTAGTCAACTTAATAGAAGCAGGAGACAATACTCAGGCGATTTTTCAAAGTATGAGGCTTATAGAAGTCAGCATTACAATAATTGCAAGGTAAAAAAATGAAAATCAAATATACATTTTCTCATACTTGAGTGGATCAGCAGAATACCACAAGTGCAGAGAAGAATTTAATGTTTTCCATGAATATGTGAACCGCGTTATTTTTACCAAACTGTCCCAACCAGAGAAGATAATTGAAATTATTCCGCTGTACATTACATAAACTGAAGTCAGTGTCAATCCTCCTTTTTTCTCTTACAAAATACTACTAAAACCTCACATGGAATATTGTATTCAATTTTCACTTGTTTTGCATTAAAAATTATGGAAATATTCTGCAGTTAAAGCATCCAAACTGATCTGGATATTCCAAGAGCTTATTCATGCTGAGTGTTTAGAGGCGCTGCAAAGAAGAATTCTGTGAGACTTAGAAATTACCTAAATGTGCTATAGGGTAAAAAATAATGTCAGCAACAGAAGACTCTGTATATGGAAAGTCAGGCTGTCAATTAATCTGGCAGAATGCTTACATCATGTAGAACACCACTGAGAACACCAGCATTCAGAGAAGTTAGTGAAAAAATACTGAAAATAGACACGCATGAGTATTCTGAATTCAAGAGAACTCTGAACCTGGACAATGTAGGCTGACAGGTATTACTGTTGTTATGATATTTATGAGTACTTTAAATTCTTTATCCTATCGCATTGGCATGTGTAACTATGAGGAAGTAGATAGTCCTGTATTAAAATCCATTTCTGAATAAATAATTTATTTTAAATCACAGTATTGGAGCACAGAGTAAAAGTTTGTTAATCTCTTTTGTTTTTTTTTCATGGATGCATTCTGCTGAAATGCTCAAATTTCATATTTTGCAATAAAAATGCATGAAAACAGAAGAAACTGAACTGATTTACTTAAGTATATTTTCTTGAAATACGGTCTCTGCGACATCTTCTTACACAGAAAACCATTTAAGTTTCTGTCCTATCGCAGATCCAACTTTCCTTCTATTGTGCTACAACTATTACATTTTAAGGAACTGTGCCTATATTATAACATCCATCATTCTGTTATTGTTTTGGAAAAGAAACTATACACAGAGCCTAAATTTTCAGTTCAGCAGGAAAAAACAGGATGAACTTAACAGAGAAACAAGATCCTCTGAGACAGCTACTGTAAACTGCAGAATAGAAGGAAATACAAGGGGGGGGAAAGAAAAAAAAAAAGTACAGTTACTTTTGGATGTGTGAACTGAGAAAACTGCAGTGTTTTTACACCAGAAAACTGTTCAGCATTCTCTGGAACATGGATTGTCTTCAGCTGAGCAGCAATAAATCCTAATTGCTTTTGAATTTTGTAAGAAAATATTTTCTGTAGAAAAGCTTACACTTTTCCCCATCACATTTAAACAAGTCATAAAAATCCGCATGAGCATCTGCAAAAGAACACAGCACTTAGTTCACCAACTTAGCCTGATATCAGAAGGGCAACACTGAATTACGCCAGGCAGTAATTTAAACCTATTTTAAACAAACAAAAATATTGGAGGTTTTTTTCTGCTTAAAATACTCGTGACTCTATTATACTTACAAGACTTGTGTTTTTTATTTATTCTGCCTAATGCTAGGATTAAATCACCACTGTTGCTCTCCTCACAAACTATTTTAGTATAAACAGGTAATGTGTAATAGCAAATAAGTCCTGTTGTTGTTTTTTTCATATAGGGTATTCTGTGGAGACAAATTGTAATATTTCCATATTCTTAATCTTTTCATTTTATCATTTAACAGAATGGAAATTCAACATGTAAATGAAAGGTTTTAGCCATGGGAGAAAAGAAGAGGCAGCCAAACACGGACTTAAAGCTTGAGGGAAAGAACGGGATACATTGCACTTCATCCTTTTATAGGGTCTCACATGTTCAAAGTGTTGTATGAGCACTCATTAGCAAAAAATGCCTCCTTTCATCCTCTGATGCTAATTACTGAGAGAAGCAGCAAAATGTTAGTAGTGCTAACGTGCGTATACACTGCACAATATAGCACTCTACCATGTATTAATTAGTATGAGAGTAGGAGAGAAAACTTTTATTGGAAATATTCCAGAAATGCAAAAGCAGCTGGAAGGGGAAAACTGTTCCACACTACTTGAAGGTAACAAGATATAAAAGCCAAATAAAATATGCAAATCTGAAGAAAATAGATGGCTGTAATATTTGGGGTTTTTTTTCATTGTCATAGTGAAAGGGGAAGTATTTTTTCATGATGGATCTCAATTCATTCTCATTCAACTTGTTGTCTATATTCACAGAAAAGAGTAACTGTGTGATGACTGAGCTTCAAATAAATATTATTAGGAAGTCGTCTTCCATTATAATCCTGTTTGTTCCCCAAAGTGAGCTTGTAAATCACAGAAGCTGCACTGTGTCTTTCTCGGATGCTGCACAATGTGAAGACTGTGATCTCTCAAACACTTCTTGGAATTTCTCTCTTCCCCTAGGCAGTCTCTAGCTGGAATTTTAATGTGATTTTCCACTAGTTTGTTTTATTTTAGAAGTCTGTGGCAACATTTCTTTTTTATTTTAATCATTTTTCCCACTAATTTTCAATGAGAAATGCGAAACATCATCATACTTCTAGAAATAACATCTGTTCATTTCAATAGAAAACATCTTGTTTTATCTGTTATTTTCTTGTTCCATTTGTAACTAACGAATGAGGAAAAATGAACTATCTTCTGGCAGGATGAAGGGAAATAAATAATATTTTTTCCCTATAGGTATATAAAGTTATACAGTTGTTTCAAAATCTAATAGAAAATTCGTATTTCAATACTTTTAAACAAGCCAACAAAATTAAGAAACTATAAGTTCAAAGATAATGGTCTAAATACTACCAAATATTTTGTTGTAAAATAAGTATTTTCATTATATAAAAGTATCCATTCCTGTATATCAGTCTTAAGTGCTTCAAAGCCATATATGTAAGATGCAGTTAAATTTTTCAATACAATGAATGCTCAGTCTAGTAAGAGTTTTCTCCTACCACCTTCTTCGAGGTTTGAAATCCTTATGGTATGAGATACTACTTAAAAATGTAACTCACATCTGGCTTCCAAAGTTTTTAGGTACATGACAGAAGTCAGGATATCCTAGAAAAAGTCAGAGCTGATTAAAAGAAGAATGCAGCCATGTGGAAAATCTTATTAGCCCATGTGCTTTAAAAACATAGATGAAGACTTAACAAAATGGAGTAATCATATGATGCTTGTTCACCCACAGATGCAAGGGCATGCCTTAAGGTTGCAAATTGGTTCAATGGATTAATATACTGTACGTATGAAATACACATACTCTGTCTTACCGATTTGTGAGAAGGTTTCTTCCCTGACAAAGGAACTGTCTTGTCTTTTTTTTTTTTTTTAATTATTTTACCAGAATAATTCCATTTCAACCTCTTTCGTGTCTTTGTCAGTAAAAGAGTTAATTGCTGTCAATTGGTCTCATATGTTTCTTCTGTAAGTACTTCGTAATTTCTTAAGGGCTGTCTTAATGATATAACAAATATATTTCGGACAACCAAAGAGGTAATAGGCACAGTTAGTTCTCTGTAAAGCCCCAATACACATTCATGATATTACACAAACTATTGATAAAAAGCAGATATCACTGATAAATGGTGCTGGCCAATATCTCTATGCATTTCAAATAACTGAATTTAGGATGAAGGTCTCTTGTGTTCTGTAATGAGTCTCCAGTGTATGGAGATAGCTAGGATTTTTTTTCCCCTGGTAATTATCTGTCTTTCCCAAGAGAATAAATAATTGATCTCCATTGTAGAAAAATACCAGATAGCATAGCAGAACAATAAGTACATTTAGAATTTAATTTTCAGCTTTTAATTTTAATTCTTTACACTAACCATACAAAATGTGTATTTTGCCTTCATTAAGTAAAAAAAAAAAAAAAAGTTCCAATAGGGATACTTTTAGACTTTCAGGTGGCAAATATTGAATTATATTTGAATATAGAAGAAAAATCTCAATAACAAAAATGGCATTTTACAAGTAATTTTTTTCCAGAGAAGTAATTGACATTTTGAACAATTTCTGAATATATTTTATTCTGAGAGAAAAAAAACTAATTATAACCTTCTAAAATCTCAGGTTTGTAATTCTTATGGTTTTGCCTGCAAAATGTACTGATATACTGCACTGAGTTCTCTTACTACTGTAATAAAGTAATATTTTGCTTGCAAGTGAAATTATTTATTTACAACATTTCAGTCATTTTGTCAACAGTGAATGTTAGAGCTTGGAAGATAGCAAAAGAAACTAATAAATGGAAATATTTACAGGACATAATCTTCTTTTACTCCATATTCTATACTCACATGTGTCTTATCAATGCTGCTAGTATGACAAAGCTGCAAATTATTTCCTTACCTGAAAGTGGACATTAAAATGTGTCAGCCACAAATCAGGTAAAACACTGAAGACTTCTTCCTTGTACAATGTAACTGTTGTGGAGATCTTGTTGGTTTGGTGGGTTTTTTTTCCTCTTTTGGTACTTTAAGAACGTTATTTCAAAACAATGAACTAATAAAATAGATGTATTTTATTCTCCAGCATCTTCAGAGAGGTTTATTTAAAAATATATATACCCTCTGAGAATACGGATACCGTTCTAAGAAGACACAAGAGACACATTTAGGACTTCATGTTACCATCAGTCTTAATGCCCAAAGTAATAAGCACTGGACATCTTTATCTTCTGAAGGTGATTTTACTTTCATTGTTTGCACATTTACTTTCTTGGGCTACAGCACTTATTCTATACAGATTATTCTGCAAAATCCTACAGTTTAAAAAATATGCAAGGCATGGACAAACAGATGCAACAGATGCCATCCAAAATGAGCATCACTCACAAGAAATTGACAGGATAACTATTGGAAGTTAGTATCATAAAAATCCACACAATTTTTATCATAAAGCCATTAACATCTTTCATGCACCATCCTTGGAATTCCAGCATCTGGAATGAAGCCAGTGGAAAACCCCACAGCCCCAGAATCATTAGTGTACTTTCCATTACTGGAGACATTAGCTAGTAGTAACTTTGCTCCTGTTCTGTGCTGCACATTGTGCCAGGGTTTCTTTGCTCTATTTATTAAGCTGGTGGCACAGGCAGTATAAACTCTGGCATTGCAGTCTGTTTGCAGTCAAAACTGGTTGTCAGAAAAGCCAAGCTGAGAAAGTGGCGGCATACTGATCGTCTCTCAACAACTTTCCATCTAAACTTCCATGGGGAATGTGAGGATTGAAGGAGACTTTCCAGCATACAGCCACTGAATGCACTGTCGAACCTAAAAAACAAGTTTAATTTGGCTTATGTCTTAATATCTCCTTGTAACCTAGGTGTCTGGTGGGTCCAGTGTGCTGAGGTAACTAAGAAGCAATGGCAATGGAAAACTGGTTCTACTGGGGTGGGGGGATACCCAAAAGAACAAGGAGGTCAAGGTCCTGGCAGCAAAACTTTTCATGTCACTGTCATGTTTCTTTGTCCTGTTATACCACATGCAACTGTGCAGAGAACGAAGGCATTGCTCAGTATCCACTGAAGCCATCGTAGGCAGGAGCAGTAGCTTATTTAGATTTGTAGAAAACATGTAAATAAAGATATCTGGAAGTCGTATGGTCCATTCCCTGCCCCAAAGGCAGGGTCCACTGGAAGGATTCAACAGGTGGAGCTGATGTTGGCAATACTGAGCTGTGGTCAGCTCAGCATGTCAGCATCTGCCCTGATATGAAGAGCTGAGACATAAAGATCTAATCATAAATACACAGTCACCACAGCACTTTCCTATTTACACTCATACAAGTAAACCAAGTCTGGCTGAAGCACAGTCTGAAGTGCAGGCACGTGAGCATCCCTCCCATCCAGCAGCTAGCTTGCTTTTGGGCTTGGCTGTGGCTTATACCGAATAACCCTCTCCCAAACCCTGATCAAGAGATAGCACAAGCCGGAGACACTTCCCAACGTGTGAACAGCAGACACTGTGAAAAGATGAGAGTTTAGTCACACAGACATAAACTGCGCAGTGCCAGGGCCACAGAACAGGATGTGGTCAATTTTTTTGATAAAAGAACAGTTACAGTCACTGGAAAAATGAGCCACAAATCTAATTTGCCTTCAAATTTTCTCATCCTTCTTGGTCTGGGATCAACCACTTCTTTGGGCTCAGATTTCCACACTTCCTGATGCAGAAGCAGGGACACATCCTTGTCCGTCTGCAAATGCATATTTCCAGCATCACAGAATTCAGTAGTCATGGATTTTCAGTACTCAGAACAGATAAAAAGCAGGTTCACAGCAGGACCTGAGGCTGAGGTCTGTATTTTTGGAATTCTATCTCAATAAGTGAATCTCAGGACTCTCCTCTATGCTAGCCTGCAAGCATTTATTGCTTACCTCCTTGTTCACAGCATTTTGTTAAAAAGGTGGTGTTGCATTCATATCCCAAATCCTTCAGTGCACTCTGAAATCTGTCAAATCAGGCTCATTACCACATTCACATCATTTCACAAACAGCCCAGCCTGACTGCATGAATTACATGCCAAAAAGGCACTGTATGGTCCCCAAAATGTGAATATAACAGCACTCCCAAGGTTACCTGTGATGATTAGATGCAAGTATATGGAGGTGCTTATTTCTTTTTCAGGAGAAAAGAAAATTACGCGTTATGTATACCTGTGCAATAACTAAATTTTGAAACCATTACTAGCCATTGCCATTCTGTTCCAAGCAGTTCCATATTATGCTCAAAAAATTCCTTTAAGTCTGCCAAAGGTCCTCTGAATACTTCATAATGTTGACCTCTTCCTACTCAATAATATCACATAAGCCACCCCACCATCAATATGAGATTATATAACAGTCCTATGGCAACTACAGCAACTGCTCACACAGAAAATTAGTATTAGGAGAGTAACATATTTTTAGCCACCTTCTAGTACGATTTTGCTGCTGGAAATCTAAGAGGAATGGTACCACCACGAGATGGGGCAGCTTCTTGTGGCACATCAAGGACTGCTCTTTGAAACTAAGGACTGCTATGTGAAGTGGCCACCAGGAGCTTAATAAACCTTTTCGCTTAGTACTACTTTCCTAATCTGAGAGCCAAATCAGAGTTATATCCCAAGGCATCATTTCTAAAACAATAAATCAAACTGAAATATACCTTGGCCATTCTCCAATGAGCTGCTAAGTGCTAGTTGCCTCCATTAAGTAGAAATCAGCATCACTCTTAATGGAGAAAAAAAATATACTAATAAAGCAATAATAAAATTACTAATAAATTAATAGACCCATGGTCTGTGAGTGTACTGTCACTACTTATCTACACTTCCCATTCTCTCTTACTGTCAGAGCCATTTTTGAATGTTCAAAGCACTGCTAAAGAACAAGAGACAGGCGGAGATCTCTTGTAATCTTAACCTAAAAAGTCCGCAATTTCACAGTGATTTCAAGGCTTCAGTCCTCACACAGAATCCTGTAAGAAAAACAAACTAGATTCTCCAGGTGCTTATTTGGCAGTACTATGCCAGTTTGCACCAAATGACATCTAGTGCATTACATTCTGTAAACTATAGGTGCACAGTTTGGGTGTGTGCTAGCCTTGATGTTGAGTTGGCAAATATATGTTCCATGTAATAAACTGTTGTCTGCCTGTGTTTTTTCTTATTGCCTAGTAGCAGGGCAGGTAAGAAACTCAAGCATCTACTCTATCATTTGGGAACAGCTTTTGAATTTGCTACAGTCCCCAGAGGATTCTGGGTCTTCTAAACTAATCAAGGTTTTATGAGACACAAATACTATATTATGTCTGTGACAGATGAATTTTTCTCCCACTAATGATCCTCTGTCCAGTCTAAGAACTGAAGAATGTTGTTAGATGAAAAATAGATATTGTAATACATTGCCTGAAGGGAGTTATATGAGAGAAAAAATAAGGGTGGACCTTCTCTATGGGTGGTCACACAACTGTAAAATAGATGTGTATAGATATTGTGATTGTGAAAGCATATTTATTTTGAATATTATTTCACTTTTAATGCATACTAAAAACATTTTATGCTCAGTAACTTTGCTAATTGCAGAAAACTCCACATTGTGCAGAACATCTAAGGAAAAGATGAAGAGCTTAAATTAATATAAAAAAGCTCCATTGGCACAGATGAAGTCACAGTGGTTTATATCAACTGAGAATCTATCAGAAAAATGAGATGTGGCTAATGGTTGTGAAGCGCACTTCTTTTTGTAAAATGTAGAAGATGAAAATGTGATATTTTTAGAAGCAATATTGTAAGAGACAACTTATGCATACATGATATTAATGGCATAAGACATTAAGCTCTGAATGATTGCTTTTCCCTGCTTGCATACCAATGCACTGGTTTATATTTAACTGATACCTCAAATGGGTATCTGTTCTTTCACCTTCTTTATTTATGTAAGATGTTTTCTCCTTTTTCTCTTTTACACATTTTGTTTGTTTGCCTTGGTATTTTTAGACTCTGTACATTTATTCTGGGAATAAGTTTTGTTTGTCAGGATGAGTCATGCCCACCCTCTTTCTCTCATCCGTACAGGCACACAAGCAGAACTGAAAAGTCCCTTATGTCTTCAGAACGGGAAGACATTCTCTTGGTAGCATGTAATTTATTTCATCTAATAGAGCTCTTATCACAGGTGTACAGTGAACAAGAGCTACTTTTCACCCTTTTACAGGTGGTTTTGGTTTTGGTTTGTTTTCTTTTCGATCCCAATGGAGATAATCTTTACTAGATTCACACTTCTTTTACGATTTGTGGGCTAATGTGGAAGCTGTTGCGTTCCTTACTGTTTAGTAAAATATGTACTTATTTATTCTTACATAATTCTTCCCTACTTCTCAGATTGACATGTTAATATTCAGTGCATGACCACACATGTCTTTATAGACAGTGTGTTGTATGTCTCCACTGAGAAAATGACCTTTCATGTTTTTTACCATAACACTGTTTTTTAGTACTATTGTGCATTTGATTTGTATGCAAGTAATATTTCATTCAGTTGCATCTCTGTATTTCCCTTGAACTGAAATGCATGCATCATTGCTACAAGATACCGTAACAGTGATACCTCTCGCACATAGGACAGTGGCACTTTTGCTTCCTTGACACATGTGCATGCATGTAATGTGTACACGTAATGGGCAGGAAAGTGGCAATTCCTAAAGAAAATATACTGGAAATACATCTTGTTTTATAAGTATGTGCAGCTATATTAATCAGCATTTTTACTTTTATTTTTGGTGATATATTTATGAATAAAAGCTCATATTAAAACTGTAGCTATTGACTAGAATTAGAAAGTAGGTTTCTTTGGATACCTAAATCAGTATAGCCACAGTAAGCATAAAAAGCATTTTATTTATTTATTTATTTAATTATTTTATTTCAGTGCTTGTCACAATATGTAAGATAACCCTTTTGTTCTACTTTCAATTCCCATCCTTCACTCAATTTTTCTTTTTAAATTGGATTAGAATCTCTTGAGTGCAAGCAATTACCTTGACTCCTTAAAGGTCTCTGAAACAGACTGGAAGGAACCATCTTCAGGTTTATCTATCTTTTGTTGTGAAATCCGCCAATCATTTTCCAGAGAGGATGTGAAAATAGAAGGAGATGAAGAGGGAAACAAAAAAGTCAGAAAAAATACATGTATTTCTGTTTGCATTTTACTTTATTTAACTTAATGGATCAAAACTATAATTGTTTTAAATTTGTGAATTTTGCAGTCTTTTAGTCTTTTCAGTTTGTTTTAACTGCCCTTTGTGAGGTAGATTCACAAGGACATTATCCTCAGCTGTTGTAAATCACAACAGCCCCATAGCAGATGTATGAAGTTTGTAAACAATTATATTTTTGAACTTTCAAGGTCATAGTCATATACTGAAATCAGAGGTATTTACTGAAGTTATAGGTGTACATGTAAACACAGCTCGCACCCTTCCTATCATCTCCAGATTTGTCCACTGATTCTAGCTGAACTTGAGAGACTAAGCTTTCATGAATTGCACATAGAAGGATTGAGAGAGAGAGATGTAGAAGGGAAAACAAATGTGTAATGCATATGTATCAGCTCAATGCACAAAAGTGATCTGATGAATACTTTATAAGCCTAATTTAAAAACGTGCCCTGACGCCTTCAGTATGCATTGTTTAAATTCAAAGTTTGTACATCCCGTATGGCATAGTCAGATTGTATCAACACTTCGGAGTGTATTGTCTCATTCCCAGCAATGGAATGTGCTTCTTGTACACATTTTCCAGAGCAAAATGAGCCCAAATGCTAAGATACAAAAAGAGGATATCGCTCTGAACTTCCAAAGTATGGTGGCTGATTTCCTTCTGTTCTCCTCACTGATTAAAAATCAAATACATATGAGAATTTTTGCCAGCTTGTTTACAATATTACTGTTAATCACTTAATGAAAAAACTGTAGATCTCACATACAGCTACTGTAGGCCAAGATAGAGCAGCTCAGTTACAAGGACTGCATCAGTAGGTGTATTATAATTTACACTTCTGCTGCCTTATTGAGTCATTAGTCCTGCAAAATAAAGAGAAAGATGGAGGTGAGTTGCTTTCTCTAAGAAGTGAAAGGAAGAACACTCGATTTTATGGAAGACAAAGACTTCCAGAAGTGAACCTCAAAAATACCCCCCTTAGGAACGGCATGTTCTAACCTCAGAGAAAGGTGTACTTTACCCACAATTACCGTCCCCCCCTCCCCCCCCAAAAAACAAAAAACCTAAGTAGTGCCTGAAAACTTACAGGTGCAAAAGCTTTGTTAGGCATGAGATTCTTAAGTGAATCTTTTGCATTAATTTTCAGGTGGAAAAGAATTAATTATGTATTGAGGATTCTTGTCGTCTCAAATAATGGTTAGGTGATTCCTGACTACTCTCTTCACAAAACCATAAAATGTACAAAGTTAAGGATACAAAATATTATGGTCAAATCTATGGTGCTGCACATTTGTCGAATGCCTGACTTTAGCTCCAGACATGTAGTAAAGGGCAAAAGGAACACAAAAATGAAAAGACTACCATTAAAGTTAAGTAGTGTGTATACGGAAGTGTAAAACCTGACGTGCTTCTCTAAAAAGACATTCTGCCATCATGAACTACCAACAAAAGTCATCCCTTTTTTGCATTGAAGAATATATTTTCCCAGATCTTTTCCAAATCAAATACACTCTTATAATTTATTTTAGATTTATATTTTTTTTACTTCTCCAAGCTTGGTCATATTGAAGAATGGACTTAATTTACCTTACCAGTCAAATTATTTTTAAAAGTTTTCATGCCTTTCATAAACCCATAGCAATTGGGCCTGATCACCTGGTTGCGCTGTTCGTGTGGCATGGTGGCACACAAGATGATCTGCTCCATAACCTCCCCAAGCACTGAGGTCAGACCGACAGGCCTGCAATTGCCCAGATCCTCCTTCCGGCTCTTCTTGTAAACGGGCATCACATTTGCCAACTTTCAGTCAACTGGAACCTCCCTTGTTAGCCAGGACTGCTGATAAATTATGGAAAGTGGCTTGATGAACGCTTCCAACAGCTTCTTCAGAACCACTGAGGATCCCATCTGGCCCTATAGACTCATGTGTGCCTAAGTGGTGTAGCGGGTCACTAACCATTTCCCCTTGGATTATTTGGGCTTCATTCTGCTCCCTGTCCCTGTCTTCTGGCTCAGGGGGCTGTGTACCTGAAGCACAACTGGTCTGACTATTAAAGACTGAGGGAAAGAAGGTGTTAAGTACCTCAACATTTTCCTCGCCCTCCATCCACTATGTTTCCCCTCGCATCCACTAAAGGATAGAGGTTTCTCCTTAGCCCTCCTTTTGTTCCTAAGGAATTTATAGAAACATTTTTTGTTGTCTTTTATGGCAGTAGCTAGATTAAGTTCTAGATGGGCTTCGGCCCTTTACATTTTCTCCCTGCATAACCTCACAACATGCTTGTAGTCCTAATGATTTGCATGTCTCTTCTTCCATGGGTCATAAACTCTTTTTTTTTTTCCCCCTAAATACATGCATAGTATTTGTAATGTTGAATTATGAACTACTTAAAATAATGGTATATTAACCCTATTGATTTGAATATGGCATGGTGAATTTGATATTGTTTAGAAACAGTAGCCCTCACCCATCTAACTTTTAAATACAATTACAGGTGAGCCACACAAAATATTTTCCCTTTCTCATCAACTCTGGTATAACCATCCTCTAATGCATTTTTAAAATTATATGTACTTTAACAGAACTAAATCAAATGTTCAGGATTTTTTTTTTAAGCAAAATGAGAAAATGATCCCTTGAATCCTTGCCTTCCCTCTCCTGGTCATGCTTTTTTGTTTATGTTAGTGACCTATTAAAAGCAAATGCAAAGTGATTAAAATTTTCACAGAGCTTTTATGTCAGTGCTTGCATGAGATCACTCTGGGGGCAACCCTTTCATTTAACTTATTGTTTCTTTCTCCAAACTTAAAAACAAATGGTTTGTCTTTTCTTGAGGGAGGCAAAGTTGCTGCGTATATTGCCACCATCACTGTTCTCAGTATTCTTGTGGGCAGGGGAATTTGAGAATCTCCTATTTGGACAAAAATCCCCACAAAACCCAAACCCATGAAAATTCACTGTCAAGACATTTCCTGAGGTATTATATTTTACATATTATACCTTTCTGCCTTAAGAGATTTAAAGCTCAATCTAATTCGGAAAAATGAGAATGTATTTTATAGTGAAAATTTCACAATATATCAGCCATGTATCTCTAGTGCCCGTAAAGAATGATGGTTGTCCAGATAAAACTGCTGAATTGCTTTTGAGATTAATTCACATATCTGGTACTAAAAATGCATGAAATTATGTCTGGTTGTTTTTCGTTAGTAATAAAGCTTCACTTAGAAGACCTGGACATGATGTAAAAGGATGTTTCAACTCAATGTTTCAATGGGATGAAAGATTAGCAAAATTTTTCAGCAATGACTAAGCAACTCTTAGAGCTCATTTTTATAGATTATAAGGCAATATAAAAATTATTATGATATTCAGATGTGACCTACTCCTTGAAAGACAATGAAATATATTGCTGAATTAGGTCTTGCGGGAATTAAGCATAAATTAAAAACAAACAAACAAACCAACCCACCCGCAAAACTAAAACAAAACAAAACAAAAGCACACCACAAACTTTCTGGGTCTGATTTCAACATTTCAAGAAATAATGAATTCAATTCATCAATTGACAAGTTGTTCTAGCAACAATATCTTGTTCCAAACATGACTACTTGATAATCTTAATTTATCTAGCTTGAAATTTAAGACTTCTAGTTTACAAAAGCCCTGCTGAACTGAAGAGCTTCTCAAAGTTTCCTTTTTCATAGCAGTAGCACCAGTACTGAACACAGAGGCCACTCTGCTCCTGCTTGACCTTTCTCCGGGCACGTGCTCCAGGCTGGCTGCACCCTTTCTGCCCACAGTGGTTCTGCCTCTGGTGCAAGGCAGGGGGGCACAAGGGAGCCCCTCAAGCACAGGTGCCCATTTGGATGGGGACAGCCATCATGGCAAGTGCCTTCCAGCCTGGCGGAGCCAAGGATGCCTCTGCTGGAAATAGGGGCACATGAAGAGGTGGATGGTGTGTTCTCAGTTTCAGCTTGAAAATTAACCAGTTGCTGGGTCTCAGAGTGCAGATACTGTTTGGTTGTGTGATAAAAACCCTTCTGGGTGGACTGGCAGGCTGACCCCAGCTGCTAGAGGGATCCACATCACACATGTGTACATACATATTCCCAGGAGCCAACCTCCACCCTACTTGGACAGAGAGTGGGGAGGGTGAGTCCCTTGGTGCTGCCTGTGTTTGGGTGAGTGCCCTGTGTGTCTGTCTGTGTTACCTGTGCAGCTGGCAATCTACTGAACTATAATATACTGAGTAATGTATGTAGTGTATATGTGTTCTCTGTGGGCATATGCCTGCTGGGAATACCTGCTCGGCCTCACTGCTGGTTGGACATAGAGCTGCAGCTGCCACTCCACTGCAAGATTTGGCAACTCCTAACCCATACGTCTGCTGCTGCACTGGAGACAATTCCTGCAGGCCCATCCAGCGTGATCCTGAGTGTTTTCGGAGCCGTGGCTTACCAGCACAAAGTTCTTCATCCTGTGGGAATGGGCTGCATTCACAAACACTTCGCTGAGAGGCACTGTTAGTAACCTGTGAAGATTTTTTCTGACCAGTATTCAGGCATTCTTCTGTCTCCACCTGCTTTTTCCCTTCTTGTGTAATTTGTGCATCATTTGAAGACTGTATCAGTAAGTATTTTTACCCAGGACATTCATAAACTCATTCAATAGCTTAGAGCCAAAACCTGATCCCTGTGAATCAACTTCTGTAGCCACTTAACAGTGAGTCCTGCTTATAATTACACTGAGCTATTATTTAGATAACTTTTAATAGACTTTATGTATAGCATGCAGATGTTTTTATTCTTTCAAATTATTTATCAAGATAGTGTGCCATTTTAGGTCAGAATAGAAATCCAGGAATACTATAGCAACAGTACCTTTCATGTCAAATTTGTATATGTCAAAAAAGCCCTCAAGTTCCTTTGACAAGATCTGTTTTCCAGAAACCTGTGCTGATTTGCATTAATTAAATTACTCTGTTAATTATTTTTAAACTAATTCTCATATTTGGTGTTTCTTTTTTTTTTTTTTCCTCAGACTGATTTTGTGATGACAAGCTTA
This sequence comes from Pampusana beccarii, assembly GCA_013399365.1. Taxonomy (NCBI): domain Eukaryota; kingdom Metazoa; phylum Chordata; class Aves; order Columbiformes; family Columbidae; genus Pampusana; species Pampusana beccarii. The sequence continues at coordinate 391,290 of VWYH01010186.1, read as the reverse complement.
TAACTAAACAGGTTATTTTTAAAATTCTTTTTTCATTATTGGCACAACATTCATTTTTCTTCCAGATGTTTCCTGAATGCCCTCCATGTTTCAGTACTCCTGAAAATCAACCTTGACAGTGTAGAGAACTCCTCTGACACTTCTGTTATAATTCTTTGATGTAAATTACATAGACATGCTGACAGTACATCCAAGTGAAAGGGAGAAAGAGCTTAACATCCTTCAGAGTAACTTTTGTAATGTAAATTTTTTTATCAGCTATGTTGGGACTATATTATCTGGATGTTTCCCAAAAGAGAACAAAAATAATGAAGGAAACATTTTACTTTGTGCAATGATAAGTACTGTGGATTAATTGTATTTTATTTTCTTCCATATTTAAATGCAAAGAAGTCATGCCCCAAACAAAAAGTTAGCCACATATTTTCTTTGCCAGTTTACTAGCCGGGAGGCTTTGGGTCCATGACTTAGTGTGTTGAAACATCTTTGCCGTGATGGGCATGGATGGGAGCGTTCCCAGGAGGCTTCTTGGAGCTCCACAGTCACATTAGCCCATAGCCAACACATAGCAGGTAAAGGCACAGAAACACTAATTTCACTAAGCAGTTGAAGGGCTGCAATTACATTCAGCTCACTTCACTATTTCTTTACTTTCATGCTATGGCTGGTCCCATTTGCCCTGAATCAACAATCTAAACAAAATCCACTTGATGGGTGTCTTAACACTTCTCCATCCACCCTGGACCTGAAGAATGCATTGCTCCTACCCACAGTGTGGAAAGAGAGCTCATCTGCATTGCTTCCAGTTACCCTGGCCTTATGTAGGCAAAGAGATTTTTTTTTCCTGAGTCTTTAATAATTTTTATTATTCTGAGATGCTAACTTCTTATTGTGTTGATCAGAGAAAGTACACGTAGTAATCCCAGGTGATTAAGATCCATAGTTGAAGGCATAAAAGAGAAAGAGCGATAAAGAAAAAAGGGGATAAAAGAGCTGTCTCTTTGTGAAGAGAATGGACAGCTAGGGATTTACACGTATTCTAGATTTAGGAACAATTTACTGTTTGCTCTCAGATGCTGTACTTTATATTAGCTTTAAATCTTAGTCAGAAGTTTGTAAAATTTACAGCTAGAATTAAAAATGAAAATATTTGGCTAGATTATGGGTAGAATACAGCATTTGGGTAAATTTGACACTTTTCTTTAAATGGTGATCAATTCTTGCTGTTATGGTTACAATATCCCTGACAGCAATGGTCTTATTAAAAACAACAACAACAACAACAACAACAACAACAACAAAAACAAACAACAAAAAAAAGCTGTTTATTTGAAATATTATATAATAATATTAAAGCAAATTTCCTGTTAAAAAAAAATCCAAATGCATCATTAATATTTTCCCAACATTTCAAATCCCTGTTTGCATTCTGGCTTACAATTTTTCAACTTTTATGATGCAGAATTATATTTTTGTGTGTGTGTTTTGTGATTAATTGCATCTGCAAAGCTCATGTCTGCTGATTGTTTACATCTATAATCAGCTGTGCAATCAGACAACTAAAGGAGTTGAATAATTCAACTAGTTTACATGAACTTTCGAAAAACCCGGCAAGTAGAAGAGGGGAAATGTAGCGTGCTATCCTTAGTGGACTATAATGAAAGAATTCATGGCTGTGCTTTGGACTTCTAAAAGGACTGTAACTGTCATGGTGACAATTTTTACTTCAAGCGTTTTGGATACACAGAGAGTTCTGCATTTCTGGCACAAAAGCTCAGTGTGTGGATGGTGGGGGATTCAGTGAGGTCTGAATTGCCATCTGGCCACTCTGCAGTGATCAGTTGATCACTGGTTGTCTGCACAGCATACTCATAGTTGTTGATACCTTTTTCCTGTCTTTCTTTTTGGAGAACATGACTAATGGCAGCTATTTTATCATGTAGAAGCTCTTCCAGCATATGATAGTCTAGTTATTCACCCTGACTGCAAATGGCAAGTGTGGCTCACGCAAGAGATTGGCTTTGTATGTCCAGGAGTCCCAGTGTATATTCATTTTTAGCTTCAACATCAAAAGTGATTTGTGCTCAGATCTCTAGGAGTAACTGTGGCAACAGCTGGGCTGCAAACCCAGAAATCTGAGAATGAGATTCACTGTAAAACAAAGACCTGAGTGGCATTTCCCCAAAAGATCACTTGGTGAGGTGATAAATTTTACCTCTGACAAATAAATCTCAGATTTCAATTATTTAGTAGAATGCACTTTTTTTCCTTTTCACGTTAGAAATGGCTTGCGTTTTTCCTAGGTAACTTTTAGGTCAGAGTCTGATAACAAAGAATAAGCCTCTGTCTAATGCATAAGTGCAAACAACTGTGGTGACTTGGAATTCCTGGAATCTTTAGTCTTGAATGGATTGTCTAAAACTTTATCAGACATTTATTTGGACATTTTACTTACAAGAGACGAGTTACTGAGTAAAACAGATAAGATCATTACATTTCTATTTTTTTATACAGGTACAAACCTCAAATACTAAAAAATGAGAATAATTTGGCAGTGATAGTTGAAGGTTTTTTTAATTATCAAGGCAGAATATTTATCCGAATGAATATCCATACATTTGAAGGGAGCATTTATCTTAACACTTTTGATGTAAACCTAACAGAACTGAAGAATATTGTACCAAGAATGACATCTCAGCTGTAGAACCCAGAAGGGAAGATGGCATTTAATCACTAGCATTAGGCTTACATATATGTTGATGACTTCTTACCTTCAAAGGTGAATTCATACAAGCCATAGTGTTCAATCATGTCAAAAGTTTTGATCTACTGTTAGGAATGTAAAACATATTTTAATCTTTGCACTTAACTTCCAGCACATGCTAAACCTAAATGTTTATATGTGGCAGGAGGAGGGGAAGAAGAAGGTAACAGGGGAACGAGGGAGATGGGCTAAAAGGAAATTGCCTGTATATACTTGTGTGATGTATAGCCTATTTAAAATAGGATTTTATGAACTGCAGTTACCTGTATGTCTCATGATAGGCATTTTTCTTTCATTCTAGTCATCAGAGTCAAACACGAAATGTGTGTTGCACCCTGTTAGTCTTAACACTTCCACTGAACCAGATAGGAAGATATAATGATTTGGCATAAATCATCACAGTCTGCAGTATCATTTTTAAATTTTCTATAGAAGTGTATGAACAATTCTACAATACATGTTAATTTACATCAGTTAAGTGTTTCTGAAGTTTGCCTAGCATCATGGCACAAAGTAGATTGGATGTTTAGTTATAGAACAAGTTCAGGGCAAAGCAGTGTTGGAAGTCTTCCAGTAAAACCCAACCCTCCTGGAGTCAGAGGTTTGTCTAAGTCTCTTAATGTTCAATTGCCCCTAACTGGATTTTAGAAACAGCATGTCTGAGAAAACACACTTCTCTGAAGAGATTACTTTGTTCTGCAGATTTTTAGCTCTTATTTTTTAAAACAAACAAACAAAACAACAAAACAAAACCACAAAACAAAACCAGGGAAAAAAAAATAAATAAAAAGAAACAAAATGACAAAAGAAATGCTAAAAACACCCCCCCCAAACCGGCCAAACAAAAACTCCCACAAAAACAAAACCAAAAACATGACAAACAAAAAAAACCAACCCAAACCAAACTAAAAAACTAATAATCTTGTGAAAAAGACATCTTAATAATAACCAACAAGGCCAATATTGTGGTATTAATTTCTGATGGATTAATGGAAGGAAGAGTGCAAGCAGAAAGTTTTGTAAATTATTGAACTAAAAAATGCATGGAGTTGTATGAAAATCATAGGCAGGCTAGAACAAATAACTGTGATAGTTCCCAACAGATGGTCCTGGTCACCTTTGTGAGAAGATATCTCAGATACTCAGTATGTAATCACTCACAGAATACTCTACTAAATGTGCAATCTTTGGTGTGGTGATTGTAGAAATGAAAAGCTGATATAATACACATCCACATCATCTACAGAATAGCTAGACTGGGTACTCATGCTACCATAGAAGCGTAGAGGTAGAGGTAGCTGTAAATCTTGCACCACCAGTGAGGTCAATATTAATGCAATTAGCTTGCTCTGAAAAGAAGGCTGCTTCATGTTAGGTGCTGTTCTTTGCTAAACCATCAGACTAGGTAGTCTACACCTGGTTAAGTATCACTGGAAAAGGGAATGTAAACCTCTCTGTGGGATGCTCATGTTCACTTCTCTAAGCAGTCTCTCTCTTTAAATCAGAATTTATGGTGATTATAGTTTACTTCCATTTCCTGAGGAAGGCTGATACTCTAAGTAAATGTCATTGAGAAATATCCTGTATTTTTAAAGCCCACAGAGTCTCAGCTTGGGAGGAAAAGAGACAAACATATCTCATAATCACAAAAATCTTTCCATGATCACACTGATGATTCACTTGACTGAGAACACTTGAGTCAACTAAGTGGGCAGGGTGCCATTCTGCTCCTTCCTTTCTCCTTTCCTTCTTTCCTTTCTCCTTTCCTCCTTTCCTCCTTCCCTCCTTTCCTCCTTTTCTCCCTCCCTCCCTTCTTTCCTTGTTCCCTGCCTCCCTCCCTCCCTCCCTTTCTTCCTTCTTAGAGCTACATTTCACTGTTCACTTTCCTTCAGCAAAATTTCACACAGGCGTGAACTTCACTGAAGACAAAATACTCTCTGTTGAGTTTATAAGTAGTGTTAATTTCATATCAGATACAGCAATGGTTTTAAGAAGTGCACAGATGACAGCTCCTGTCATCCATATGTCAGAAAGTCCTTCACATAAGAAGAGGTTTACAAGCTGTTCTTAATACACTTGAAACTTTACTAGAAAATCAGAACTGAAAGGACCTATGACCCATATACAATTTCACAAACCACCTTCCTTTACCATACCCACAAAAAATTAACAATAATTTGATAAGATAGCCATGCAATGTGTTTAGTACACTCCAGACAAATAAATTCATTTGCAGTCACAAATTTCAGCTACATATTTGCTGTATAACTTTGATAAATCACTAGTAACCTAAATTAACTAAATATCATTATTAACCAGACTTACATAATGTAGGCTAAGGAAATATGACAGGATGAAATTATACGATTAATAAATTTCCTTACAGTAAGATTTGCTTTAGGATGGGAAAGAATCCACCATGTTTTCCTGCCTCATATTGCACTGAAAAACATGAAGTCACTTCCCTAATGTATTTGGTCTAAAGAAAGCGAACGCCCTAGGTTTTACAATGTTTCAGGCGCTGCCATCAATAAGAACAATGTTGAGGGCCATAATCGATAAGTTTACAAGGCTGCAGTCATAGGCCACCAGCAAATCCATTTAGACTTAATCAGCTCTCCAATGTTTCAGGTAAAATATAGCACTTTTGGACCATATCCAAGCAATAAAGACACGGTAATAAAATGATTCGATACAGTTTGCACAGTCTTCACAATTTTTAAATCAAGATGGTATTTCAGCAAAGATTAACACTTGGTTTTCCTCAGCTTGTGTATTCCATTCCATCCTCTTTCTTGGTACTGTAATGAAAACCATTCTCTCCTTACTTAAAACTGGCTTATGATATCCATGTCTCTGTGAACATCCTGCAGCTGGTTAAATGTGTGAAATGCTCCTCTGTGGTAAAACTACTGTTTGCTGAAATTACATTCTGCTACAGGAAAAAGACATTTCACAAGGTACAACACTGTTGAATGACTTTCAGCATTTTCTGAAAAGGGAAAATATTCTTTTTGTATTATTCTTTTTTTTTTTTTTTTTTTCTTTCATTTTATCTNGTCCAGCGCTTGACCATGACTCAGCTGACTAACTACAGAGCATGAGGAGCTGTCGCTGGGGCAACCACTGAGAACAGCAATTGTACTGGTATGTCGCAGGGATGCTTGTTTGCATTTCTGGCAATGTATACACAGAATTTTCTGCAACTGAAGCCTAACTGCATTTCACATATTTTTGTTTACCTCTAAAGTTCATATGCAATAGAGAAAACTGTGAGAACAGAGAGAAAAATGGTGTATGTCAATTTGTTATGCCAAAGCAATACCTTGGTTAACAGCTGGAAGAACTCCTCTCCTTTTCTTGGTCTCAGACACCTCCTATGGGAGAATCAAAGGAGGTTTAGAATGGCTGTTCTGTGTGTGTCTTCCTCTTGCCCTTGCACGTTTCTACCCTCCCTTTGGAAAAAGTCATTGGGAACAAAACTATTTTGTGGAACTATCAAATTGACGTTCTTCCCCAAACAAGCTGCATCTTTGTATAGGGAGCCTATGGCGGGTGTCTTTTTCTGACCATCAGTTGTAGATCTATGTGATCCCCTACTAAACACTTCCTTTTCACAGAAAGTAGGAGGATGATCTGGACAATGAACCTCTAATTTGAAGTTCCTAAGTCTTTGATTTTATCGCATTTGAGCGCAAGTTAGCAGTTTTACCTGCAGTCATACAGCGATTTGGATGGGATACTGTTACTATTAATGAGGCAATTAGACCCACAGGTTTTGAAGTGTCAGCCAAAGGAAAGGCTAACATAAAGTGCTGATGACAGTTATGTTTCTCTTGGGACACAGAAGTGTTCCGAGAGCGTTCCTTTTCCTCTATTCCAGTCTTACCACTAATTTCCACTAATTTGGAAAAAAAAAGTTCTACTCTCAACATCAAAACAGAGGAAATTCAGTGAAGTTACAAAGTGGTAAACAAATAAATGTAAACAAATTAATTTGAAGAAAAAGGTTCTATTTTTTATTTTTTAATTATTTTAAAATATTATTCTAATATTAAAATATTGGAAATAATTTTTTCATATGGCCTATGGAATTGTGGAATTCAGTGCCTAGCTAGTGTTTTTGGTGCCTAAATTTACCAAGATTTAAAAAAAAAAAAAAAAAAAATGAATTTNGCTGGTTAAATGTGTGAAATGCTCCTCTGTGGTAAAACTACTGTTTGCTGAAATTACATTCTGCTACAGGAAAAAGACATTTCACAAGGTACAACACTGTTGAATGACTTTCAGCATTTTTTGAAAGGGGAAAATATTCTTTTTGTATTATTCTTTTTTTTTTTTTTTTTTTTCCTGCCAGTGTAGCACTTACGTTCTCTTTTTTTCAGCTTAACTACTGTGGTCCAGCGCTTGACCATGACTCAGCTGACTAACTACAGAGCATGAGGAGCTGTCGCTGGGGCAACCACTGAGAACAGCAATTGTACTGGTATGTCGCAGGGATGCTTGTTTGCATTTCTGGCAATGTATACACAGAATTTTCTGCAACTGAAGCCTAACTGCATTTCACATATTTTTGTTTACCTCTAAAGTTCATATGCAATAGAGAAAACTGTGAGAACAGAGAGAAAAATGGTGTATGTCAATTTGTTATGCCAAAGCAATACCTTGGTTAACAGCTGGAAGAACTCCTCTCCTTTTCTTGGTCTCAGACACCTCCTATGGGAGAATCAAAGGAGGTTTAGAATGGCTGTTCTGTGTGTGTCTTCCTCTTGCCCTTGCACGTTTCTACCCTCCCTTTGGAAAAAGTCATTGGGAACAAAACTATTTTGTGGAACTATCAAATTGACGTTCTTCCCCAAACAAGCTGCATCTTTGTATAGGGAGCCTATGGCGGGTGTCTTTTTCTGACCATCAGTTGTAGATCTATGTGATCCCCTACTAAACACTTCCTTTTCACAGAAAGTAGGAGGATGATCTGGACAATGAACCTCTAATTTGAAGTTCCTAAGTCTTTGATTTTATCGCATTTGAGCGCAAGTTAGCAGTTTTACCTGCAGTCATACAGCGATTTGGATGGGATACTGTTACTATTAATGAGGCAATTAGACCCACAGGTTTTGAAGTGTCAGCCAAAGGAAAGGCTAACATAAAGTGCTGATGACAGTTATGTTTCTCTTGGGACACAGAAGTGTTCCGAGAGCGTTCCTTTTCCTCTATTCCAGTCTTACCACTAATTTCCACTAATTTGGAAAAAAAAAGTTCTACTCTCAACATCAAAACAGAGGAAATTCAGTGAAGTTACAAAGTGGTAAACAAATAAATGTAAACAAATTAATTTGAAGAAAAAGGTTCNAAAAAAAAAAAAAGTGGATTTCTGTATGGATAACTAGTTTGTAGAGCTAGTAATAAACCAGAAAATTCCAAGCTTCATTCTCTAACTGTGAAAGATGCAGATGACTTTTAATGCAATGGAAAATAATTTCATTCCTCCCTATGAAGTTACTTGCAATTTTTTCTATTTTATCTAGTTTGGCTTCTACTGAAGAAATTTTTTTGAATATATGCAACATGAGCTTGATTCTGGGTGGAGGTTTCTATGGTTTAACTGTAGACAACTGATCCAAATGAGGAATGAATACCTCAGCTTTTCCTGCACTTTATTTGTAGAAGGCAAATGCGAAGCTTCACAGAAGTCAGACTGTATTTTGAAATTAATCCTGTTCCAATGCAGTGTATTTCACCTAAATATACTCAATGAAAATTCCAGTTTATGTTTACCTTTGCAACCTGGAGATTCTACCAAGATTAATTTCATTGGAGTTCCAGTAATTCGCTTGTGAGGTAGAAAGTTTAAGTTGCAATGCAACACTTCATACATAACCAACTTGCCTTTTTTTTTTTTAAAAAAATATATTTTAATGGTTGGATTTAGCTCCATCTTGCTGCACTTATCCTATTTTCCCATGGTAAAAATTTGGTCATGAAGTCTTGTCTTTATTTTGTAGAGGCTGCAATTCTTCTCAGAATATGCCTGAAGCATATGTTCTATATAAAACCAAATAAAACCAAATGTATCCTTAAAATTAAGATGGTACATACTTTCTATACTTAATAAAAATGTATTAAGTATGTACTTGGAAGTGTTTGTTGGGATTGAAGTCTGCTTGCTAAGTTAGAGGATAGAGGTTTTGGATTAATTTTTAACAGTCACCTTCATACAAACACAGATGGAGCATTCAAATTTCCTGATTGCTCACATGTCCTCATGATCTGTATCCAGGATCTGGTATGGATTTTTTTAGTTCAGAACAGGACTTCATCTGGAAAGCAGCAGATGGAAGGAGGGGAAGGGATCCAAGCTTTTAATCCTTTTTTTTTCTTTTCTGAACAGATGTTGAGATGATTGAGTGATAGCAACACAAATCCAACGAAAAAGTAGGTACAGAAATATATACAAATGTATGTCGATATAGGCAGGCTGTAGTCACCCACTGCTGACATGAACATTCACCTTGCATATGATGGACAATGACAGGATTTTTAAGATTATGGAATCATAGAACGTCCCAAGTTGGAGGGGATCCACAATGATCATCGAGTCCAACTTCGGTCCCTGCATATGACAACCCCACAGTTCACACCATGTGTCTGAGGGCCTTGTCCAGTCTCTTCTTGAACACTGCCAGGCTTGGGGCCGTGACACCTCCCTGTGGAGCCTGTTCCAGTGTCCACCACCCTCTGGGGGAAGAACCTTNCTGGATACTCTCCGGTAGCTTTATAGCCTTTTTATCCTGTGGTGCCCAGGACTGCACACAGTGCTCCAGGTGAGGCCGCACCAGTGCAGAGCAGAGCGGGACAATCACCTCCCTCGCCCAGCTGGCCATGCTGTGCTGGATGCACCCAGGACACGGTTGGCCCTCTTGGCTGCCAGGGACACTGTTGGCTCATGTTCAACTTGCTGTCAACCAGAACCCGCAGATATCTTTCTGCAGAACTGCTTTCCATCATCTCATCCCCCAGTCTGTATGTACAGCCAGGGTTGCAGTGTCCCAGGTGCAAAATCCGGCACTTGTACTTGTTAAACTTCATGTGCTTGGTGATTGCCCAGTTCTCCAACTTGTCCAGATCCCTCTGCAGGGCCTCTCTGCCCTCGAGAGTGTCAACAGCTCCTCACAATTTTCTGTAGCTGGTCAACTTAGTATTCCCTCAAGTCCTGTGTCCAAGTCACAGAATCCTAGAATCATTTCAGTTGGAAGAGACCCTCAGGATCATTGAGTCCAACCATAACCTAACTCTAGCACTAAACCATCTCCCTAAGAACCTCATCTAAAGAGCTTTTAAACACCTCCAGGGTCGGTAACTCCACCACTTTCCTGGGCAGCCTGTTCCAATGCCTGACAACCCCTTCCGCGAAGAATTTTTTCTCAATATCCAATCTAAACCTCCCCTGGCAAAACTTGAGGACATTTATAAAGACACTGAAGAGTGCTGGCCTTAAGATGTATCCCTGTGGAACCCTGCTAATGACTGGTCACCAGCCCAACATGAGCCCATTTACTAGAACCCTTTGAACCTGGCCCATCAGCCAATTGCTTACCCACTGCACTGTGTGTTTACCCAGCTGTATGCTGGACATCTTGCCCAGGAGGATACTGTGAGAGACAGTATCAAAGGCTTTACTGAAATCAAAAAGATCACATCAACAAGCATCCCTAGCTCAACTAGGTGGGTAACCTTGTAATAGAAAGAAATTAAGTTTTTTAAGCAGGACTTTCCCCTCATGAACCCATGCTGGCTGGGATCTGTGACTGTGTTGTCTTCTAGGTGTTTTTCAATAATTCCCAAAATAATCTCCATAATTTTTCCAGGCACAGAAGTGAGACTGACAGTCCTGCAGGTGCTGGGGCCATCCCTGTTGCCCTTCTTGAAGACTGGCACATTTGCCAGCTTCCAGTCAGCTGGGACCTGTCCAGACTCCCAAGAGCATTGAAAAATCACAGAGAGAGGTCTCACTATGACATCAGCCACCTCTTTAAGCACCCCTGGATGAATCCCATCAGGCCTCACTGACTTGTAGGGATCTAGCTGGAGTAGCAAATCCTGCACAAGTTTGCGATTGATTTGGAGTCTGTCATTCTCACAGCCACGGTTCTCTAGCCCGGGACTCTAGGGCTCCCAGAGCCCATCTTTGGTGCTGAAGACCAAGGCGAAGAAAGCATTAAACATCTGGGCTTTGTCTGTGTCCCCATTTATGAGGTGACCATGCTCATCAAGTAATGGGCCAATGTTATTTCTGGCTTGCCTTTTGCCATTAACGTATTTTAAAAAGCCCTTTTTATTGTCCCTCACAGTACCAGCCAGCTTAAACTCTAATTGAGCTTTGGCCACACCAGCTTCCTCCCTACAGCGGGGAGCAGCACCTCTGTAGTCCCCCTGTGATGCCTGACCTTGCTTCCACTGACCATATACTTCCTTTTTTGCTGTAGTTAAAGAAGAAGATTCCTGCTCATCCAAGCTGGCTTTTTGCCTCACCTGCTTGACTTTTGACATTTTGGAATTGCCTGTTCCTGCGCTTTTAGTAGGTGGTACTTAAAAAGTGACCACCACTGATGGACCCCAAGACCTTCAAAAGTTTTTTTTCCAGGGGACCTTACTAAGTAGTTCTCTGAGCAACCTGAAGTCTGCTGTCCTCATATCCAGAGTTGAGGTCTTGCTGTCAGTTCTCTTCCTGTTAGCACAGATTTTAAACCTGACTGCTTTGTGGTCGCTGTGGCCAAGGCAGCCACCAATTGACACCTCACCCACAAGACCCTCTCTGTTAGTGAGCAGCAAATCTAGGAAGGCACCTTTCCTCGTTAGTTCCCTTAGTACCTGTACCAAGAGGCTATCGTCCAGATGGTTAAGCAATCTTCTGGACCTGTTGGTGCCAGCTGTGTGACATTCCCAGTTGACATCTGGCAAGCTGAAGTCCCTCATAAAGACAAGGGCAGATGACTTTGATGCTTTGCTTAGATCTTTAAAGAATAACTCATCAGTGTTGTCATGCTTGCTGGGTGGCCTATAGTAGACACCCATGACGACAGCTGCTTTGTTTGTCCCTTAATCCTCACCCAGAGGCTCCATGCACTCCAGCCCCTCTGCTTATATACTGTGCCACCCCCCAGCCTCTCCTACCCTGCCTGTGCCTTATGAACAGCCTGTAGCCATCCATCATGGCACACCAGTCACAGGATTCATCCCGTCAGGTTTCACTAATGCCAATTATATCATATCCCTGGGACTGGGCAAAGGCTTCTAATTCATCTTGCTTTTTCCTCATGCTGTGGGCCTTAGTGTAGAAGCACTTCAAGTGTGGTTGGTTGTTCCCTTCACCTCGTAGCACAGGTGAGCACATCTCACTATCATGCAGCTCCTTGATCTTTGGTGTGCCATCCCGCTGCTAATCACAGACTGGCCTGGTACTGCCCCCTCTCAATCTAGTTCAAAGCTCTATGAATCTTCCCTGATAGCTCCTATTACTATATCTATCACTATATATGAAGAATTTGTGTACTCTTTTGATTTCTCATTCAGTCCAGGGAAAAGCTAACCACAAAACACTGATACTTACTATAATAACAGTAAAAATGTTCAGCCCAGGACCAGGAAGTTCAGCCCAGCAGCCAGTGAAGAACATGGAGAAGAATTTTACTATAAGGAGGGGAAGGTTATAGCACATGGCTCAGGTTCACAGAATTCAGTTTGGGGCAGTAATCTCACTGACAACTGCCAGGTGGGATACTAAATGCATGAAAGAATAATTGTAAGGGATAGGATTTACTGTTAAGAAATTAAAGTTTTCTGAATATTAATTCTCAGCAAAAGATAGGGCTATTAAATTAGAGTTGCAGGGTATGCTGATTTCATCATGGTGGCCATGATGAAGTAGTTCTGATTTTGTCAGTGATGTATGCATTAAGGTCTCTACATCTTTAAAAAGAAAACTGAAGACTTTGATGACAGTTCCTTCAAAGTAAACTCATGTGTTTCATTTTCAGTTTTTGTAAAACTCCCCAGTTAAATTAAATATATGCAAAACTTTGAAAAAGTTACTAATTACAGCTTATTAAAGCTTGCTCTACCTAGTAACTTCCCTGTTGGAATTCAGTAATTATGAACGAAGGGGATCCCAACAGGCACCTGTTTTACACTTGAAAGCTCAGAATTATTGCTCTACAGCAACACTTTGTGTTACGTAACATAAGTCAAAGGAGGAATTATACAGCAATATTTCTGCTCTCTTGTCTGGAAAGACCAGGAATGGAATTAATATTGGATGGGATGAGGTCTTGTCACTGTACAAACATTACTGATTGCAATATACATGGGCCTAAAGAAATACACAAAATACGTACACTGAAACAATATTTAGCCTTTTTTGCAAAAAAAATTCTTCCAGATCCCTTGATGAAAAGCATTGAACTGCAAACCATTTTACTATTTGTACTAAAAATCTTCTGGAACTGTCTAGGTCATATTTGACTGACCATACGGAATAAACTTTTTTTGGTATGAACAGGTTACAGTAACAGAAAATAGCAGCCTACATAAAAGATGTGAAAGCTTTTTTTTTTTTTTTTTTAAATCCAGAAGCATCTATGATTCATTAATTTTTGTTCCTGACAAAAAAAAAAAATCTAAACCAGTTAACCACTAGAAATGCCTAGAAAATATTTTTGTGAGGAAGATCATAGATAAACAGATGATAATAAAAAAATGAGGTCAGAGAAGTCTTCTCATAATAGATGGAAATCTTCTTGTTTGACATGTTTCATACTTCTTGTCTTTATGGAGTTTGATATTTTACCAAGATTTTGGAGTACCTTATGGACACTCAATTAGAAATTTAGTTTTTCAAATGCAGAATACAATCATTCATTTTAAAAAAAAGTCATACACCCTGCATGATATAGGTCTCTTCAGAAAAAGTAAAAGACATTGCTTCTACTGTGTCATACATGTACTTGTGGATTCCACCAGAACCTCTTTAAATGTCTACCATTTTCTAAAGAGACCTTTACCCTTGTCCTGACGAGATGACAGAAACAGACAGAAAAGAGAGAGAGAGATGACAACATAATGTATTTTGTGGAAATTACAGTAGCCAAGAAAATAAATTTTAAGTATTTAAATAAACCAAAACTACTATTTCTGCCTTTTTAACAATAGACAGCAAAACTCTCTGTAGGGAACTTGGGAAAAAAAGAGGTAAGAATGTAAAAGGATGGCCTAGAGAAAGCTATTTGTGTACAAGGAGTTAAGGCCATAACTTTATCAGAATTGAAGCAGGGAGACAGGGTGGATTCGACAAGAATGAAAAAGCAGGCTACATGGCAACATGGAATATGAGAAGAATGTAAGGAAACGGAAGGAGGAAGATGCAAAGCATTTTGGTTAAACTGTAGGATCACATAACCTTGTATAGCACCTAGCATGCAATCACCACGCCGAAAAAAGATGACAGAATTATAGAATAATGGAGGTTGTAAGGTACCTCTGGAAGCCATCTCAATCAACCCTGAAGAAGAAGAAAAAAAAAGAAAACACAGATAGTACAACAAAAACTCTGCAAATAACTGGAAAAAAAATCTGACAACAGGATAGAAAGGGGAATAGATGGGCAAGTACAGGATGAGGAAAAAGATAAACATGTTGATAGCAATAACTGTATCAAAATCCAAGTAATGAGATAACAGTCAATCCAGAACAGACTTCCGATTAAGATCTAAACAGTAAGTCATTCAAGTGGAAACATAACAAGAAACTTCCAATGCAGTTACAATAAACTGTCTAAATAGTTTCATAATATTCCCAGAAAACATTACGATGTGCAGAGAACAAGGCTGGATTCACTTCACAAGACAAAACTCTGCTTTGATTCAGCATTTATCACAATGACAAATCACAAACATTCCAGTCAACTATCAAGGGTACTGTGTGGAAGACTTGGTGTTAACAGGATTTTTGTGCTCTAGTTTTGAGGAAGAGAAGATGCAAAACAACCATAAAACTATAACAAAATTTCATGTCACTTTCCCGATCTCCAGTCATGTTCCCAGACATTTGGCATTATTCATATGCTGGTAAACCAAACAGTTCTGGTTTGAAATCCTCCATGGACTTCAGCAGTAGTGTTGCCTCCTTTTTAAGATCTGGATTTAATTTTTCATCTGGAACCATAACCACTTGCATTCCTGCTGCCAGGGCTCCTTTGACTCCAAGCGGTGAATCTTCAAACACAAGACACTGAGAAAAAAGAAGGTGAGGGGAAAAAAAAAAAAAAAAGAATGTTACTATTAACTTTCAATCTTTCGTTTCAAAAGAGAGAATGATGCCAAATAAAACTTACTCAGAAAGCTAAATTCAGTTCTTGGCTTAGACAAACCTAAGAACAACAAGGGCAAACCTATCAATTTGAACATCTGCATGGTAATTAACCTTACATTAATTTCAATTCAAAAAAACATCAAAATGCATACTTAAATCCCAGCAACTGCTTATCCAGATGCTCTTAAGTGATTTGTTTTATGGAGATGGGTTTAAGTACAAGCTTAAAGTTAAGCAAGTGCTTAAATACTTTCATAAGCAGGCAATTTACCTCTTCAAGACCAACTTTACAACCTGTAAAATGGCAAAAGCGGTGCTTGCACTTACAGGTACGAATTTCCTACATACACAAGAGATGGAAGACTACACTACCTAGGTCAATATTAGGACTTCGGACGAGTGAAGAGTAAAACAGAAGTCACTTGTTAGAAGAGTGCTGTTGAATTCATGCTCTATTTGCTTAGTTCTTCCAAAGCAACAGTGTAAAAGAAAATCAGCAACTGCACTGGAAGGTTACTTTTAGAGAAGAGACTGTTTAGTCAGGTAAAAGTTCTGTGTCTTACAATATTCACAATCATGCAAGATCATAGTTTGGAATTTAACATCAGAATATCAAATAATAAATATTTACCATAAATAAATATGTAACAAATTATCTAGTCTGAATTTTTATATACTAAAAGACAATACTTCTGGAGTTTATTCCAGAATGTATATAATAAAGCATCCCTTCCTGACATTACCCAGCCTTTAATTTGAATTTTTGGTCATGGACAATACAAAGCAACTTTTGGCATCCAGCCATCCAAAACATTCTGACCTACACTGACAAGTGGTTTCTAACACTTCTGCAATTCAGACTGCATTTACTAACAATATTATTAGCACTGCTACTACTACTACTACTACCAAAATTACGGCCACAAGTAATTTCAGTAATTCAACACAAATGCTGGGATGGTTAGTGCAATTTTCCCCACACCCTTCAGAGAGTGGAACTCTGCCTTATCACAAATGTCTCTCTTGTGAATTAAGGCCTTCTCTACAGTCATTACCAATCTACCAAATCCCTTCCTACACACACAGGGTGGATTTTCTTACCCTTTTCTTCGCAACACAATGGATTGTGGCAACTAATACTGAATGAGTAAGGGTAATAATTTGCTTTAACTTTTGACTGAATCCAGGTATGACACACTGGGAGAACATACAACAGCATACTGCATCTTTTAGGCTAACAAAAAACTAACTATTTCACCAGGGAAGATTAGTGATGCACAACGTTTGTCTGTTCTAGCTGTGCTCTAAGAGAATCAAGTTGCAACCTAGAAAAACTTTATTATGTTCGAAGGAAAAAATTTTTGCAAGCTGTATTAAATATCTGCACTACATATATCCATCTGTATCAGACACAGTGAAAGAGGAAGAGGGAACATACCCTTTCTTTCTGCTTTCTTGTCTTTTTAAAATACTGATTCTTGCTAGTCAACATGTCAGGAACCACTTGGAGTCTGACAAGTGAAAGTAAGAGGTGCTTTCTACCTCGCAGGTAATAAAGTAAAACTTAATGATTTTTAGTGAGCCAATGGAATCACACCAATCTCTTTTGTGCTCATTTCCTTTATACAGTCACTGAATTCTGGTTTGAACAATGTGATATTTTGAAATGCTTATTATTATCACTAACTACAAATACGTAACCAGCTGATCCTGCACATCTTGGAACAATTGCTATTAGAACAGGAGCACAGTTCTGCCTGTAGGTTTTGTTCTTAACAATACCTTGGTTTGTGACCTTAAGCACTCTGAGGACCCTGAAAAGTTAAATGAAACGCTGACGGGCTTTGCGTTTTGAAAAGTAAGCTTAAATGTTGCACAGAACAGAATTATCAAGGCCTTTCAGAAACCTTTTCTAATCCAGCCCATACAAATAAATATACTTCACTGCTTTGCCTTGAAAGACCTAATTGACTTCCATGATGTCACTAAGCTTACTGTACAAGAGGAGCTGATGACTATGGAAGGCAATAAGTATAATGAAAAGCTTAACTAATTCTCTGGAACTAGAAGCAATTAAAACTCTTAATTACCAAAAAAAGCCAGGCAAACGACCCATAATTACAGTGGCTCTAATGTTACAGGAAATAAGTGTACCAGGTCTTCCTCCAGTTCTTCTTGCTACTGACACTTACTGTCAACAGCACAGCAACATTTTGAATGGATGACGAATGGTTTCAAGAGGATTACATACAAAATGGATTTATTAACTTTGCTGCATAGAGATGTTATAAACTGTTCACTGTCCTGGCCCACCCACATACTAAATTTAGAGATACGAAAGCAGCCAACTTCTTCCCATTTTGCCCAAGTATTGCAACATCAGCATCACTCCAACTGAGAGAGACAGATGAGATTTATACAGACTTCAGCTGAGATTCTGGCTGCTTCCCTGCATTATTTCTAAAACTCATGTCACTGATCAATACTCCTGCTATGAGATCACTCAAAAGGTCATACTAATATAGGACAGTTCTCACTTTGGAATGAACTAGATGCTTAAAAAAGTAAAGTAGTAAAGCATATTAATTTATATTTCACTTTATGAATCTAGAAAAATTATTCAGTTAACCAAAGGAAGAAACAATAAAATCACCACAGAACCTCATTACCTCATCTTCCTAAATGAAATCTAAAAATATAAGAAAGGACTGCTAGTTAGGCCCTTGGTATGTACAGCAAACCCTCTCCAACCTATACACTGTGAATGTCCGGATGGAGTATTTATGTAACTAGCAGAGGTATCCATAAGTGTTATTGCTATTAGTGATAACCAAGAAGTCTGGAAAGATAATATATTAAAATCAGTTTTGAAATAAAGATTTTGAAAAATCTCTGAACATAATGTATATGCACTGGGAGTGCTTATCAAGCAAATATCCTTGACCACATATGACATGGCATATCAGCTCTAAAACAGAATGAAGGATGAGACTAAAGATGGTGTAATTTATACACATAGAAGTTGTCTGTAAATTAAACACTACCATCTATTGTTTTATAAAGAAAGGATGAAATTTTTCATCATCTATAAAATGGGTAAATATAACTTCAAATTCTTTCATATTGTATTAGAAAAATCTTCCATTTTCTGGTTCTGGTCTGGTTAGGCCCTTAATCTCAGTGAGAACATTTGCAGACACAGGCACTAAACCACATGCTTTAGTATTTTGTCTTTGAATGAGAGTCTTACTCGTAAGAGTATCAAGTATTTCATTCCCTTTGATAAAAAGTGTGAGAAGAAAAGGAACTGAGTATTTAACTCCTTCTTTTTCTTCCCTAAGCATTTTCTTTTAATACATTATTTTTACATTGTATTCCCCATATGCTCCACGAGAAACAGCTACCATGGACTTAATGAGAAAACATTAAACTTCCGTTTTCTTTTTTTGTTATCACTGTAACATTTACTTTGCGTTCTGTTCAAACTGAAGCCAACATGGTTAAGTCTTTCACTAGGCAAAACATACACTTAAAAAACTTCAGTCCTAAGTAAGTCAAAACAACCCTGCCTTCTGAGGAAGTACTGAAAGAACGACTCTCCACCCTGTTCAAAACCACTGCATGTATATATTCTGACTTTAAAACACAAACCAAAACAAACGAACAACAACAACAAAAAG
Organism: Pampusana beccarii; assembly: GCA_013399365.1. NCBI lineage: Eukaryota > Metazoa > Chordata > Aves > Columbiformes > Columbidae > Pampusana > Pampusana beccarii. Next base: position 372,480 of record VWYH01010186.1, on the reverse strand, counting down.
CCTAAACGAACAAAAAATCATAAGGTATTCTGGGGACAAAAGTGCTTAAAAAATTGTGCTGGTTTGACTGAAAATGAGTTAATTTTCTTCGTGCAGTTATACACCCTTGTTTCTCATAGCTAGCACAGTCATTATTTGGACTTAGTTTAATAACAAGCAGACAACACCCCACCACAGAGTTAATGTTTGTAATTGCTCTGGTCTGAGAGCCAAGGACACTCTGAGCGCTCTGCGCACAGGTGTGGGGCAGCCAGGAAGGGAGGCATGGATGGGGCAGAGCTTGACTGACATCCAGACTGATCAATGAGAGTATTCCATCCCATTAGCGTCATGCTTCATATTGAAGGAGAGTCGGGATCTTCTGGCCTCTCTCGCATTCTTCTTTACTCTTTTTGTTGGAGTTGGGGGAGTTCTTTTGGGGACTTCCACTAGTTCAGCATTTTGTCATTTTCCAGAGGTCTCTGGGCCTTTCTGCCTTTTTTTTCCTTTTTCTTTCTCCAGGATCAGCTGTTTGGGACCAGGTGCTGTTTCCTGCGACTGGCTGCTCAGTGTGGATGGAATTCAGGAGGGACTGCATTGAGTATCTTTTATTTTATATTCTATTTCTGGCTTATATATATATTTTTTTTTACTAGTAGTGTATTAGTATTTTGTTATTTTATTAAACTTTGTTTATCTCAATCCAAGTTTCTCCCTTCCCTTTGGATTCTGTCTCCTACTTCGGGGATGGGGAGCGGGGTGAGTGAGCAGCTGTTGTGGTTGTATTGCTAGCTCTAGTTAAACCACAACAAAAATAAAGAATAAAAATTAATTTTATTCTTCCCTCCTTCTGAATGAAAACAAATAGGGAAAATGGGAATTTTGAGGTTTCAAATCACAGTTTCAAAAAGAGTTGGTAAGACCTCTGAGAGGTTATCCCTATGTTCATTCTCCAACTTCCGAATAGGACCAGTCTCTTTCTGCATTTGGTGAGAAGAGATAGTACAAGATTACTGTACCTTCTGTCCTCAAATGACACTGAAACATTTGGCATTAGAATGTGACATAATGTTTGGGGCTTCTTATGGATTGCATATTATACTTCTATAATTTCTTTATTTATATTTGATTTTTCTCCTTCATGATCAAATCAACTAGCCAAAAGCATGATGTGCTATTCGTAAAACTTGCTCTCCAGAAACAGTTGGTAATTTTATACATTAATTTATGTATACATGCATAACACAGTCTTATATAAGCACTTAAAGCCTAATTCAAATTCTATCATATCACTAAAAAAATCCCCATTGATTTCAATGGGTATCAAAGTGAGCCTCAAAACAGGCCAGAGGGATAAATCTACTGAGTAGAGTCAGCTGACACTGATTTCAGAACTGCATCATTCATCTCTGTAAACCAGAAGGTGGTCGGGCCTTTCATTTCTAGAGGTAACTTGTTGACTGTTCACTTCCAAAAGTACTTCTACTTCCCTATTGTGAAAAACCAGCTCATTCTCTGTGGTCATAATTCAAAACTAAGTAGTACCTAAGAAATAAATTATCAGTCTAAAAGATACTACTACTACTACAATAATGGGTTTTGTTTTGTTCAACAACTTTTATCTTTTTCCTTGCTGACCCATTTTTTTCAGATTTTCAAAATAATTCCACTACTGACCAACTGTGTTACTAGTGTGAGTCACCCAGTAATTTTTAAGAACCATAATGTAATTCAGAATCAAACAGACCCATCTATAACGCTTAAAAAATGTTGAGATGCTGAAAAGATGCTGTTTTCATTTATGGGAAGTGGTGGAAATTCTCAAAAAGAGGAAACCCCAACAACTTCACTAACATAACAAAGACGCAAGGTTGTTTCATAGGTAACTTCTGTGTTTTTTTTTTTTCCCCTATGCTTTGATATACAAAGTATCTAGGAACAAGGGGAAAATGTATTTCTGGGTGACCCACTTACCACCAGAGTTACTTAAACATTATTGAATAAATGCATTTTAAGCAGCTACAGCATCTGCAATTTTGGCATCCCACTGTGTTAACTCTCTGAAGAATTAACAAAAAACAATAAAGAAATAACTCAATTAACGTTTCTCTCCTAATCTTTGGACTTACACTCTTTCCAGAAATAGTTGGGAAAAGTCTCAGTAACAATAATGAATTAGAACTCATTTTATTTTAAGGACATATGCCAATTTGACTAGACAGGGATAATAGAACCATATTAAATATGCTGCTTAAGAAAGTCATGCAGCTTACAGCCCCACCACTTAGTTCCATTAAGGAAAATAAGGAGTAAACCAAGATGTTTTTAAATGCTATAACAAATGAACAAAAAAGCTGGAAACTTATAATCAAATGAATTAAGCATCAGAGTATCCAGTATACTAACTACCAGCCATCATTCTTCATGATTCAATGGTTCATATTAAGAGCTGTTAGGAAATTATACACACATACGCTTTTTAATTCAGATTTTTATTAACTTGCTACTAGGAGTATGTTGCAGACCAGTACAACAATCAAATAATTTCCAGAAGACTTATCAGATTAAAATAAAAATCATTATCATAATTAAAAAAAAAAAAGAAAGAAAAAGGAAGTGTGTTACATCTGCACATAATTAAATCACTCTGCATTTTCAGCTTTTGCAGAAATGCCCCCACCACCAGCTACTCTCTCACAAACCAGTTCAGAGGATGCTACCTTAAGGTAGGCCAGAAGGAGTAAAACTGTCTAGATGGGGAAGGAGGAGGAGAAATGTCAAATTTTTTGCTAGTTTCCAAGACTCCAACAAGTGAAAGAAAGTGCTTCTGTGAGTGACAGCCGGACCCAGACACAGCGGCTCTGTGAGGCAGGGAGAAGGTCACATTTACATGCGGGGTTACTCTGATCGTTCCGGATGGCTGGAGCACTCTTTTCACAGAGGACTGCGTGTTTAGAGGACAGCACACTGGGAACTTTGTATGACAACTTGTGTTACAAGCCTCAAGAAATTCCCAGGCATTTCCGAAACAGTGTCCAATTATCTCGGCAGCAGAAATCTAACTCAATCAACCGCAGCTTGGATTAGCCAGAGAAGAGTATTGTTCTTTCACGGAGGACACAAGGCAAATACTCAAGATGCTCTCTACTGAGGCTACTCATACTGCACAACATGCTGGGTTTTTATGCCACTTATCTCTAAAAGTGACCTAAAAAGGAATTCTGTGCAAGGAAATAGTTAATCTGCGCTGCCTTCGTTTCCATACAGAAGTACCTTTAATAAAACCACTGACTTTTGTGACATGTAATACACAACACGCTCAAGTAACTGCACCTTGCATGGAGAGCTCAGAATCGTAGGATAATTTACACTGGAAGGATTCCTGGAGGCCATTTAGAGACACCCCCACTCAACGCATGTCCAACCACAGCAGTCTGCTCAGAGCCTTCACCAAGTGAGCTCTGAGTGTCTTCAAGGATGGAGACTCCACATACCTCCTGGGCAACCTTTTCCCAAATTTCGCCACCCCTATGGTGAAAAAGTGGCTTCTGAGCATCTAGCAGGAGCTTCTCGTGTTCCAGCTCCTGCCTGTTGCCAACTGCATGACCACTCTGCACCCTGGAGAAGAGGCTGGCCCCATCTCAGGAGCAAACACAGAGATACAAACCAGGTACATCCAAAGGAGGACCTATTTTGATGAATCCAAATTCTACGTCTCAAATTAGAACTGCAATTAAATACCAAAAAGTATTTGATGAATAAATGCAATGACCTTTTCGGACACAGAGAATGTCTACAAAGCCACAAGCGCAGCACAGCAGGCTGAGGACGGCAGGTACCCTGCTGGTTTTGTGTGACTGGACACCATTACCTGCCTATATTCAACCCAGCAGGTGCTGCAGAAGGCAGCTGATTCTCATGGAGCCACCCAGTTTTTTCAAGTGGCATAATTGTTTGGCAATAGTTTCTTTTTGTTCTATAATGTCTTCTTGACAAGTGTTATTTTCCCACACAGAAAGACCAGCCTGTATACTGAAATGTATCTTAATCTGATCTAAACATCATCTTAACTAGTGTATAATCTTTGACGGAAGTGCTAATAATAACCCATGTATGCTTCAGACACAAAGTAGTTTACTAATTTCTTCAGTAAAGAAAAGAAGGTGAGAAGAGGCAAAGAGGCATTCACCTTTAAATATGTTTTCACTGGGAGTGAAAAAGAGTCATGGAAAAGGTCTTTTTTTCTATTCAGAACAAGCTTCTCATTGAACCATACATGACACAGTGTCACAGGTCTGGAGTGACTTTGTGAAATGCAGCCGTGTTACACTTTAACTCTCATGATAAGAAAGAAAAGCGTTTGGTTTATTTATTTTTTTTTTCAAACTTCAAACAGTTGAAAGTTATCTTTTTGAGAATTTTAAAGATCAACAGCATAAAACTCCAAGCACAAAGTCACAAACTAGCACCTTTAAGTAATTCAAACAAAGCAGTAATAAAATTTTAATTACAATTTTCTACATATTTCAACTACAGGAAGGAAGTACTTGTACTAAAAAATGGCAATTCTCTGTTCTCAATATAGATTTTCTAAGAGGAAGGTAGACAACAAAGTCCAAAATTAAATTTTAAAAAATATTAACTCTTAATTTTTTTAATTTGAGTAAACACCTGAACTGAATCTTAAAGACCTCCTGTTGGAAATGTGCTTTTGAAACTTTTAAAAGAAAAAAAAAAATAGATGGTTTTGTTACATTGCTTGGAATAATAACTTAATAACTTAATAGCACCAGTTTCATTAAAAAAAAAAAAAAAGGCAGGAAATTAAAAGCTGGTTTTACTCCAGTACAAACCAAACTCAAGAACAACTCCTAAAATCTTTAAAAAGTGTAACATCTTGGAGAGAGTCACACCTCGTAAGAGGGTTTAAGAAATGGAAGAGCCAAGGAACAGGCGTAAGCTTGAGATAAACAGCACTAAGAAGAACCATTAGAATCTGAAATAAACACACTATTTTGAAAAAGTAAATAAATAAATTAACATCAAAAAGAGACACAAACCTGTAAAGGTTCAGATTTTGAAACACAATAGTACAAAGGTTTGTCTCTGCGTCATTTCAGGGGACATTTACTAAAACAGAATTATTTCAATGTTTTCTTCTGAACTCATTGTTATTCAAAGTACTACTTCCACTAAAATGTGAACTTACAGAACAGCAATAGTATTAACAGTGGGAGTTGTAAAAATATTCTGTTACATCTATGCAAGGATAATACACACCTCAATTTAATGTATTCTCATTATATGTCATTAGATTAAATTCCATCTACATGCTTAAGATAAAAGCAAATGTGACCAAATTCGAAAATTTTCTCCTAACCTGTTCCTGGGAGGTAGTTTCAAAAGTAGCTGAGCAAAACTAAAGGTTTGCTGCCAATCAAAGGTTGTTTCCTCCTCCTCTTTCTTTAACCTCCTGTTAAGGGATGTGCACTCCATGTGTCTCCCAGTGATGGGTGTTGTGTTTCTGTGCCCCTCTGTGAATCAACTCTATACCCCAACAGAAAACTGTTCTGTCAGGCTCATAATCCAGAGAACAACCACGTAACAGCTGCAAGCAAGCAGGAAGATCGAAGAGGAATATAAATCCTCCTTTTTGGGCAGCACTCACCCCTTCAAACTACAGTCTAATTCCTGGCATGCCTTGCATTTGCCTAAAGCAGACTATATGTGTAAAACCACAAAACAGATGCGCAAAGTTTTGCAGAATCTGCTCTTTCAACATGAGCCCAGCAGTGGGCATGGGATTACAGTTATGAATGTCACAATTCCAAAATTTATTTTGCCGTAGCAATCTAAAAATATCACAACTGAACTGAAATGCCTCATTACATCAATAATCAGATCTATTTAAGTAACTGCCCTCATGGTTTAAAAAGACGATTTCTCAGACTCTTAGCTGGCAAAGCTGCTTTGACTGTGCAGGCAAACAGAGCTCAGAACTCAAAATTTCTTGCAACGTTTTCTCTACCTGAGAAAGTAATTCTGTGTGCAAAATGCAGTATTTCTAAAGAACATGATATCTACCACCAAGAGTAACAAAATGAATAATAACCACCATATTTGTACATACACTATGTATGATATACCCCTTTTGAACTATTTATTATGAGAAATAATTAGTTCAATGGAAAGAACCCTCTTAATTCTGAATGAGGAATTAACTGTAAGTGCACAGCAAGATCTACTAGATCAATACTATTACTATTGGTAAAAAAAATATATATTAAGAATAAGATAAAATTTTAAAAGAAAATGTAAAAATTATTTTTTTAGAGTTCAGAAGAGAAGCATTCTCTTTCACATTAATCTCTAGTTTGTTTGTATCCATTTGCTTTGTTTATTTTAGGGAAGAAATAATTACACAGAATCACACACACAATCACAGAATGTTAGGGATTGCAAGGGACCTCGAAAGATCATCCAGTCCAATCCCCCTGCCGGAGCAGGAACACCCAGATGAGGTTACACAGGAAGGTGTCCAGGTGGGTTTTGAATGTCCCCAGAGAAGGAGACTCCACAACCTCCCTGGGCAGCCTGTTCCAGTGCTCCATCACCCTCACCATGAAGAAGTTTCTTCTCAAATTTA
>VWYH01010186.1:230115-365321 GCA_013399365.1 Pampusana beccarii | reverse complement strand
TTTTTTTTTTTTTTTAATGCAGATGACCCAGAGTGATCAAGCTGTACCTATTATTCTATTAGACCAGCTCCAAAATGCTACTATTCACCTCAACCAAAGGCTATTAGTTCTTTCTTTGACTCAAGCATATTTACAGGCAGAATAATAGGTCATTTTCAGTGAAAGGAAAAAGGGGTGTAAGATGTAAGTGAATGTTTCAAAGTAAACCATGAACAAAACCAGAAAAACATACTTATTTAACTCTATATGTATGCATGTGTATAAACACATGGTGGATATATGGTCTTTATACAGACAGTCTCTTTCTCAGTGGCCTAAGGCTTATAAAGTTTAGTATATATTAGATTAGTAACCAACAAAGCCGTGACACTGGCTTAACACCAACATCAGTTTGGGAATACCAGGCACGTTAACAGCAACTACTGACTATGCTTGTCACACAACTTCTGCCACAAGTAACTTCTCTCGTGTACTCAGTTCTTCAAAGAAAACAAGTTTACCATTATCTGGGCTCTCATCAGCTTTTTCTTAATATAATTTTTATTTCTAAAACCTCTCATCTGTATATTTAAATCAGAAATACTATTCAGATGTCAACAAGGTATAAAGCTGACAGACGGCAGACTAATTTAAAAGGAAAACTACCACCTAACTGCCTGTAAATCGACCTCTCATGGGCAAAGTCCTCAAAACACTGCAACAGGCCATATGCTTAAGTGAAAACTACTTGCTCATCCAACACAATAATGATTTTATATATAAAGTAAGAATTATCACTTACCTAATGAATACACTGATTGGAATTATTCTGCATTTGCTGATCTCCAACAGTTTGAGTGAGTCTTTGGAAAAGGGATGAGGGCTGATTTCCCATTTAAACTAAACATGCCCACTTCTCTGTGACCATTGGAACTTACTCTAAAGCTTGTTGCCATGTTATTGTGCTACAATGTTATGGATCACAGATGTCCACACATAACACACATATACACACAGAAAACAAGCAAATGCTTCATAAATCTCATATGGACTCGGAATCACAGGATCCCACGAGGACTGAGGTTGGAAGGGACCTCTCGGGGTCACCTGGTCCACACGTCTGCTCAAGCAAGGAACCTTACAGACAATTAATTGCCCAGTAATAGGTCCTGACAGTGTCTGAGCATCTCCAAGGAGGGAGATTCCATCATCCCTCTGAGCATCCTGCACTAGTGCTGGGTCACTCTCATGGTAAGAAAGTGTTTCCTGATGCTCAGAGAGAAATTCCTATGTGTCAGTTTGTGCCCATTGCCTCTGGTCCTGTCACTGGACACCACTGAAAAGAGCCTGGGTCTGTCCTCTTGGCACCCTCCATTCAGATATTTATACACATTGAGATCCTCCTGAGCCTTCTCTTCTCCCAGGTAAACAATTCCAGCTTGCTCAGCCTTTCCTCATACAAGAGAAGCTCCAGTCCCTTAATCATCTCTGTGGCCCTTTGCTGGACTCAATACAGTAGCTCCATATGTCTCTTGTACTTTGGAGCCCAGAACTGGTCGCACCAGTGCTGAATAGAGGGGCAGGATCACCTCCATCAACCTGCTGGCAACACTCCTCATCATCAGATGCCTTTGCTGCAATGGCACATTGCATGGTCAACTTGGTGTCCATCAACCATCAAAATTATCTTTTTTCTTCTGAGAATGTGATATCAATTTGCTTTTCTTTCCTGTTCAAAAGTGTGCAGCCACCCTCACTGGTGCAGAGACAGATGGTACTGTAATAGAACTTCTAAATTTAAAGATTTGAATGACAAATGTGCAAAATATACAGACATATTGCTAAGTGACCATTAGAGAATCTATGATAGGAATATAAAATACTCTATTAGCAAGTGTCTCAGTCACCTCAATACTGCTGCAAACACATTTCCTCACAGTTAAGTGAAAGGTAAATTGCCTTCTCTACAAATGCTTGCAGTCAACTCTCAATGAGCACCTAATGAGAGTTAATGTGTTTATAACACATACACGTTTTGGGAAAAAAACTAAGTTGCTTCTGCCTAAGCATAGGCCATCCCTCTTTTCTTCTTTTTTTTAAAGTAAAATTATGTGCATTTATATATTAGCAAGACTACTATGGCATACATCAAACAGTGATTTTACATTGCTCTAGCCATCACAACACATGACCTGGAAGATACCAGCTCTAACACAGAAACACAATCAGTTCAGAAATAGATGGTGCCAAAGGTATTGCGAAGAATCTGGATAAACTGACAGGCAACTGAGTGCTATGAGCAGCATTTTGCTCATAACTTGGAAGCTTTGGGTCCCAGACAGTATATAGGCATTCCCTGGGGAAACTAGACTGCAGCAGGTATGTCAAGGTGACAAAGTATCACTGCCACACAATCCACTGAAAGATATGTTCAGGCTACCAGGTAAAATATGCTGTGACTACAAAGAAAAGGAGGACAGGTTGTCAGCTGAAGAAGTAAAAGAGAATCTCAAACATTATGATTCAGCACACAGGAAATATCTCAAGTAATTTTTCCCCCATTTTTTCTGATTAGAAGCTGTAGTGTTTTCCCTCTATTGTATTTAAAAACTTCACTAATTGATTTGAACTACTTCTAGTGAAATACAGGTAAGATTCTTTATTGAATAGAGAAAACTTCCAAATCAGACGGCAAATATGTCTAAAGAGTGAAGACTGAAATTTTTGATCCATACATTGAGATTGTCTTGGGGATATATGTTATGAGTTTGCAGATATTGAAAGTGTAGGTAAATGCATCTGTTTCACATTCTTCAAAGGTTTGTAAGTCCTAGTCTTAGAAAGGAAAACAATGTGAGAAAAGACACTGAAACTTATATTTTCTCCACTGACCGTGCAGCTGGAACTAAAACACTTCAATACTTTCAAAGCCATAGAGAACAGTCTCCTCATTGACAAGGAGTAATTTAACAAGCAGTTCTACTGAATGTCAAGAGATAATGAGTTAAAACCAGAGAGAAACAATTACTCTATCTAGACCTCATGTTACTGTAATCTCAACCAGGTCAAGTTTTAACTTTGTAACCAAAAGAAAGAGGAAGAAAATCTTACATAATCAAGTGACAATTGTCATTTTGAGCTTCTTCAGACTACCAGCATCTTGCATCTAGATGGAGAGCAGGCACTGCTCATGACACTCCAAATGCTTTTCTCAATCAGATGTTCTTGTGCTCAGCAGTGGCAGTGCTGCAGGCTGCCAGACGAGGTTCTTCACTCCCACATATTCTCCTACTTCCCTATCAACTAAAATTTTTTCTCCCTGCTTAGATGCCTTCCTAACTACCCTCCTTGGAGAAAAGTAGCACAGCTAAGGCTGACAGTTTTTAATTAATAAGAATATTTCCTTCCAAATCTTCTGTGGTTATGAAACATCACATTACCAGTAAGCCCAATGAGCATCTATGGAGCATTAGCAGTGAAAATTGCCAAGTTTCTACTGACAAAGATCTGAATATTTTCATGTCTAGAAATACATATATATATATATATATGCATGCATGTTAGTTTATGTGGCAGGAGTGCTCATCTTTGCACACAGGAAGAAGCACAGCAGGAGCAACAAGGGCAGGTGGGGGAGCCTGAATCACACCCTGCCCAGATCCTCCCAGGCCCACCATAGCAGCCACCAGCAGCTCATCCCTGTGCCGTCTGATGGGGCAGGAGGTGCAGGGGCAAGGTGGGGGACCCACAGCCCTGCGAAGGCAGCAGAGCCCCCTGGACCAGCCACTCCTGGTGCCAGAGGAGCCCTGGGGAAGGGCGAGATCCACCCACATGCACCAGCAAGAAAGGATCCACAGGTCGAGGCACCCCATGGGAATGAGGGACAGAAGGGGCTGGTGGGGTGTCAGCAGGAGACATCAGTCCATGTGCCCAGCTGTGCCCGCCTCAGCCAGCACTGCCTGTCCTGTCTCCTCTAATTAAACTTAATTTCTGATGGTTTCCTGGGCAAGGGCTTACTATCGTACTTGCACAAGTACATGGAGGATCACCTCCAAACCCTGCCACGGAACCAGGTGTCCCATGTGCCCACAGCTGAAGTGAGGGTGGGTGTGCAAATGCACACGCAAGCACTGGCGAAGGGCACGCTGGACTAGCTGGCAAGTAGGTGAAGTGGCCTGGGAACCCAGTGAGAGCACAGGCAATGCTGTCTTGGAGGGACAGGGCAGGCACAGGGTGCCCTGAGCAGCTGCTGTAGAGAATGTGGCACCTGGAACTGTGTGAGACCCATCTGGGTATAGAAGAGACTCTGTGGGAAGTGATGGGGGAGAGCACAAGGATCTCAGACCATGGGCTGGGCTGTGTCTAAGCCATCCACAGCATGGGCGTGGGTGAGAGGAAGGGGAGAAGGATCTGCACCGAGGGCTACAGTGGGCTGTGGCCTTGGGGGCTCATGCCCCCAGGTTCCAACAACTGGTGAGACCGGGATCCGTGGCCAGCTGAGTGCCTAAATCCAACAGCTGGAATGATCCCCCCTGCATCTGTGCTATGCAGGTATTTTACACTAACAGACCTTCATCCTGAACAGCCAGGGAGAGGACCAGGATGAAGCCATTGGTAGTTTCTGTGCTCGTGTGAGCACTCAGCGCTTCTGCTGTGCCATTCTGAGGGAGCTGAAATGTGTACACGCGTATGTACGTATCGTATACGCTGTGTGTGCTGGTGTGACTGCTGGAAGTATGTTCTCAGCCTCGCTGCTGGCTGCATTTGGGGTCATGGAGCTGCAGCAGCCTTGCTGCTACCAGGCTCCTGGACTCGACACATTTATTATATACAAATGCATATATGTAGTTTAAAATATGTATCTACATGTATCCCTATATAGATATATACTCCTATACACACAGATACAAAACTGCATGCATTTATTTTTAAAGCTAATATCAAATGCATAAAACATCACGAATAGTAGCTCAGGAAAAGCTGAAGGGAAAAAAGCAACTTCCGTATTTTGTTAGGACCAAATCAAACCCCCAAAATGATAGGGATTTTGTAAGAACTAAAACTGTTCTTCAAGTCAATATAAAAGTACGAACAGCACAGCATCAAACATGTTTTGGGAAGGCACTGATAAACAAAAGTTAGCAGTCTTAAATTCTACATCATCTGATATTTCATTTACATAAAATGTTCAATCTAATTCAAACATATGCAATGACATATGCCTGACTGAATGATACCTAACTGAAAAATGCAGAGGGTGAGGTCCTTGCTGAACTTCCTAACAGATTAAGCAAACTAAGCAGTAACTGATATTTCACACTTCCATGTAACATTGCTGATATATACTAAAGTATCTATCTTCAACACAACTGAATGTATGTACCAGACACAGTTCAGTGTACTAATATTTGTACCCAGTTTCCTATTGTTTTCCCTAAGTGCTTCCATCTCCTCCCTCTCTTCCTCTTCCATTAGGACAGATTTTTGTTTTTATTCATCTCAGTGTCCTTCTACATTCTACTGAAAATCTGGTTTTGAACTAACAAACAAATAATTTTCCACTTTTTAAATTAATCATGACATCAACAGCCAAGCCCTGAACACTTTTACAATCCTGCTTCCCACTCCTAGCTGACTGTTGTTGCTGTTGGAATATATGGTAGATTTGTCTTGCATGTCTGTGCATGAAAGTGACAAATCAGATGAATTCACAAGATAGACACAGGTGTAGGTTTGAAAACATTGATTTAAGATCTCTAAAGTTTATAAGCTTATTGACACTAGCAAAAGCTCAGGAAGTCAATAGAAGGTTTGGCACTGCATTGTCTGCACCATGAACATGTGTACTTGTTGAAGAACCACAGCATTTTAAAAATCTTGCCAATTAAGGTGATTTTTGTTTATGCTCTCCACATTAAAATAAAAAACCACAAACTGTACAGAAGACCCACAAGTAAAGGCACTTGCAAATAAAATAAGAATCATAGTCAACTGGAATAATACTGACCCCTTTGCTGTATTTATAAAGAAACACAAAAAGGTGGTTGGTTTGTTTGTTTTTGTCAGGCAACACAAGCCTCTAATATCTCTAGTCATTCAGACCTTCGATTGAGATTTATTAAGCTGTCAAACAAAAGCAATTTTACAACATATACAATTGCAGTTCATTTCAGAACATTTATTTCTCTGTAAACAGAAAATCCAGATTCTCCTTAAACAATCTGTCCCTTTTCTTCAACTTGAAGCAAGAAAGAAGGCATGGTAGAGAAAGAAATTTTAAGTGTAACAGAGAGAGGTATTCATGAACTTATTTACAGAAAGATTTAAAAAGCATAAAGTCAGAAATTAATATAGGCTTTTACAGTGACTACCTCTATTAAAAAAAAAAAAAAAGCAAACATGTTTGGGTAACATGGATGACAGGAGAAGGGGAAACGAACCAGCTCCGTGTTTACTTTGTGTATTTTGTGCTATGCAACTCCCTAGCCACAAGTTAAAGCTAAAAGAAGTGTTAGGTTTCTGTACGCTTTTCACATGTTTAAACACACAGCAAAATGACAACTTCAAGGAAATCTAAATAATTGTGGAAGGCTATTTGGCTCATAAATTAATAGTATCTGTTGAGCAGAAGCTTGACTATGAAATTCTGTTACTATTTAGTATCATAATTCTCAAATACACAAGGATTATGTTTGAAAAGTTCATTAGTCATTAAAATTAAGAAAGAAGAAACCAGAAAGATGATTATAAACTTCAGGAAGTCCAGCAGAGGGCCACTGAGACAGCTAGGTTTGTAGCAACTTGCCCTGTGAGGAAATGCTGAAGGAGAGCTTGGCTTGTTCAGTTTAGAGAAGAATGCAAACAGCAGTTGCCCAGTATCTCCGGGGACCTTACTGAAAAGATGGAGACAGCGTCCTTACCAAGATGCATAGGATGAACATGAGATGATGGTCCTAAATTGAAACTGGAGAGATTCTGACTAGATATAAAAAGGAAAGGGAATTAAATTTAAAAAAAAAAAAAAATCACAGCAGGAATTAAACACTTGATAATGTTTCCCAGAGAAGCTGTGTGGTCTTCACCCTTGGAGGCTTTTACAAACTGACTGGACAAGTCCAGAGCAACCTGGTCTGAATTCACTATTGACCTGCTCTCAGAAGGCTGATTAGTTACTTTGCAAGGTTCATTCCAACCAGAATGATTCTACAGAAGAGTTAAAACAATGTATAAAGTGTTCCTCTGGTTCAGTTTTCAATACTTCAAAGCATTAAAAGTAATTTCTAGGATACTATCAGTATACTGGATATTGAACTTTTGTATCTACTGCATGTCATAGCAATTATTACCCCGAAGAGGCCCTGCCTGACAGGCCAAAGGGAAATATTTTCTTTCTTGTACACTCTACTTCCTGGTACCTCTGCAATACAAAAGCAAAACCAAAAGACATCTTGAACAACTGAAAGATTTTTCCTACTATAAACTAATATGATTCTATGATAATATAATCAATACTAAATTTAGACATTTTTTTGATCTCTTAGTTCACATCTAGACTATGGCGGCCTCCCATTTCCTGAGTCAGGGGGTGCAGAAAGTAGGTAGAATAAGGTGATGTTCTCAGATGGGGCAAGACTTATCCCAGCAGAACTGCAACAAAAATATGAGAGAAGATACAGTACTGTAGATCTACTGTAGATTCCATGGTAGAAATGAGGAAACTAGGGTGGAAGAGCTCAAACGGCTCTGACAGATGTTTAGAAAGGAGGGGTTTTATTAGAAGACTAAAACAGAAGGACCAAGATACATACCTGGAATACCCACACCTGAAATGGTTATCTAGTTGCCCTTTATGGAGAGAAACGTGACCCTAGGGAACGGGTTACTGCTGTTTGGGAATAGGGCCTAATCTTTTAGCCTGGCAAAGGGGAGGCTGTTGTAGGTCTATGCCCCCTGGTCCCAACAGTAGCAAGGCTGAGCATGTATCCCCCGCAGGCACATGCACACAAGCACATACATAAATATATTGATAAACATGGTCAGCCACACTGCTCAACGCAGTTACACTGAGCACTCGCATGAACCCACAGGCTCGTTCTGCCAGCTCCTCACTAGCGCTTGCTCACTCACCTGCACTCAGTCCAGCCACAGGACCTGAGATGGGCCGGGCCTCTGTGACCGGCTGTCCCACCCCGGGGAGTGGCACCTGGGTTTGTCAAGTCACCAGCATCCAGACCCGCGGTCACTCCAGCCGCTGGCACTGTGGACACATGGACCTCTGCCCAGGGTCAGATTCCAGCTGCTGGCCACACAGACAGACACACAGACAGGTGCCCTTCAGCCAGGAAAAGAGTTAGAAGTGGAATTTAATAAAATAGGACAGAGTATGCTGGTCAGGAGCGGGGCATGGCCAGATAAGCGTGTCACATCTTTCCACACATCTAGTCTTTTTTATCCCCTTGTCCCTCTATTTCCCTGTAATACATCCCAAAATGCTCTTCCCCTGCACCTCATACTATGTTCTATGCCCCGGGTAGCATCTCCCCTCAGTCCGAAAAGGGATCCAGCAGTGATTCACCTTGACGGCTCTCCTGGCACAGCCGTGGGAGGGCTCAGACAGGCTGTCCTTCCTTCTGAGTCCTTAATCTGGGCTCTTGTCTGCCTTCAGGACCCTGTGCTCCCCCACTTTGTGGAGATGGGCCTCTGATGGGTTGATGGCCTCCCCTGGTGGGCCTGGTAGCAGCTGGGCAGGGTGCGATTTGGGATCCCTCACCCGCCATCACCTCTCTGACCATTTTTCAGGGGACTGCAGATGAGCTTTTATCACACAACCTCACAGCTGTATCCTGTGGTGGATCTTCCTTGGGATCTATCAAATTCTGTGCAAGTTTATTCATCACATTCTGCTTGATTCCTAACATGCAAGACCAGGAATTCAAGTAGTTTCTTTCACAGGTCTTTATAACTAGGGCCTGGCATACCATACACTACGCTAAATATAGAATTCAATAGGAGAAAAAGAGATGCTCAAATCAGACATCCTATTTTTTCTTTCTTCTCGATGCTGCTATTATTCCAATGTTCAGTCTGATCCTAAAGCAATACAGCACAGCATGTCACAAGCATTATTATGTCTTCACACTGCCGAGTAACTGAAATCCTTTTATTAAAATACACCATTCTATGGTGGATTTCTTCATCCTTGGACTGACATTGAGCCTGAAGCTCTTACTAGTAATCACTTTACACAAAGCCAGATCACATACTCAACTCAGACAGAGAAGCTAAGGACTCAATTCACAGATTTTTTTAAAATTGTGAAAGCTGGTGAGACTGAGTTGTTCCTGCAAAGAATGGATACATTTCAAAATTTCTGAGAGAAACTACACTGAAGGCCTTTTCTGAATAATTGACTTATGGAACATTTCATTCATCCTTCATCAGCAGTGTATTATTAAAACAAAATCTATTCCAAAAAGCATCAGGGAAACAGGAAGAAAGTTATTCCACTGAATATTAACCATCTTAAAGGAATTTAAGGCTGCCATGTACTAACACCACAAATGTAAAGAAGAGATGTAAACAGTAAGATATCAGTAAAACAGTCTTCCACCAGCCTCCTCAAAGTCAATCATCATCTTTCAAGCGTATTTGCTCTTCAACTGATTGCTAAGACAAGAAAAAAAAAAATCAAGTGACAGGAGAAAGGGACAGTAATAAATCGTCCAAATGCCTCAGAGTTACTAGTTAATGCAAGACAGAATAGAAGATGAAATTTCAACATCAGGGTTTCTAAAGAAAACTCCTTTGCTTTGAGCTACATGCCAAAGCACACATTTGCAGCTGACTTTTTTCCACTATCTTCACGAGATTTTAAATTTAGACATGTAGCATCCTAAATGTTTGAAGAGTTCCTGCTGTAATGTTAGCCCTGTCACATCATCTATGAATCCTCTTGAGACAGAATGCTTAGCCTCAAAAAAGTAAATGCTTTTACTATTTCAGTATATACATCATTAACTTATCTACTGTTTCCTGACTCTCCATCTACACTCCCTAAAAAATGTTTGGAAAAGCGTTAAGGACAAACAGGCTATTGCTCACTATTAACTCTTCATAATTTATAATGAAGCTATATAGATCACTTAATGCAGTCACAAATGCAAGTTTTCATTTTCACCTTCAAGGCCCTATATTATCTTATTATAGTACCCACAATCACTGTATGTCTTGCTTTTATTCCCTTCTACTCCCTAGAAATCTTCTATCCTTTCACTTAATTGCATTCTTTATCTCTTTCTCCCACTTTCAGCTGTAGGTCTTATATCATGCTGACCTCTGTGCCTTGTACAATCTCCATGCCTACACTCTTCATCCTTCTTCAACAGTTTCTTTAAAAATACACTCTTTCAGGAATCATTGGTACTTTCTCTTCTTCCTCCCCTTCTAATTCCTGAGCTATTAACTGAAATTTGTCTTGCTTAAACCACTTTTGCTCCATGCTGGACCAAGGCAGCAGAGAATACAGCCGACAGCTAACGCAGAGCTGGCTCATTCACTTAATTCTATCAGAAATGACCTCTGCTAACTCCTTAACTCTGAGGAAAATTGAGGAACAATACTTGCTTGACATCTAAAACAGGAACTTGGAATCTCGTTCACTTAAAAAGCACAACATTCATTAAATAAATGCCAGTCAGTGTCTGCGTGTGAGGAGTTATTAGTTTCTACAAGCTACATCTGTACTTCTTATAGTCTTAGATGTTTATATACATCATAGTGCTCTGACAGTTGTCCAGAGAAGGCTCCATGCCTGTCACACAGTATACATGGATCTGATGCTTTTTTTCTGCTCAGGTTTTAATGTGTACTTAAATATAAATATGGTGTACAGAGTAGGTAGCCATGGCACCACAAACATCAGAAAACTCAGGAGCATTCCTAGACCTAGTAATGATCATAGTATGGTAGATTAATTATTCCTGACTCCTAGAACACCTGACTGCAGGACTCCCAGCTTCCCAAACTTCAAACACCTGCTCTACACAATATAAGTCTCCATGGAAGATCATATGATCATTGTACTAGTTATTACTATAACTAGAAAACATTATTATCTTCTGAGGAAAACATTAAAATAATTGCAAACACTTTTTGCTGAAGGTTAAGAAAATCCCATCCTCTCAATGAAAATTTTCCGCCTGAAAACTTAAAAACTCACAACTGAAAGCAGTCTTCAAATGATATATCATAGCTAATCTTAAAACTGCAAATACATTCTACCTAAGATACATGATCATTCTTTGTGGAATAAAAGGTTCTGTTGGCATTACCTTGGGATAACAGCATGCTTGAAAGTGGAAAGCAGTAAGATAAGTTACATACTATTATGCTTTTTGCCCATGGCACTTTTTTTGAATCAGCAATATTTTGAGTCTGTAATAGCTTTGAAGCTTAGGACAATAGGCTGCAACCTCTAATATTTCCACTCCTCTTTAGCCTGAAGCTGCAGGATGCAATAATGTGTCCTGAAGACAGCAACTGAATGGATCACTGTGACCAAGTATCTGTTCAGGAGAAAGAGGACAATTTCCTAATGCAGGAAAACATGTTCTGCAAGAGAAGATATTTTCAGTAATGGATGAAATCTCATCAGCTAGTCTTTGCTGGTCAGCAAGACCCTGAGGCTCTGAAGCAACTAAACTATGAAGTGAAAGAGTTACTAACATTAAAAATAATTTCTCATTACCACGCTACTGTTTTAGAAAGTTGTAGTTGTAGATGCATTTTAAAAATAATGCATCTTAAAAAGAATGCATTTTAAAAAGAATTCTGGTGTTGCTCATGGAGTCATTGACTAGTAAAGCTTTACCTCTATACTTGGTAAAGACTGCTGATGACACAAAGTTATGTAGGTTAGCTGGAATAAGAAATATCTGTAAGAAAACTGGAGTGACAAGGTAGTCTACTGGGCAGTCAAGTATAAAATGAAATAAAACAGTCAAGAAGTGTAAGCAATATACATTAGCTGGAAAAAAATAAATGGCATGCACATCTTGTAAGATTCAGTTTAAGCACTGGACATCACTGTAGACAGCTCAGTGAAAACTCAGAGCTTGGGTGATACTGTATATATTCATAGACATATATAGTGCTGTCTCTTCTGGAATACTCTACGTACTGTATGCCACAGAAATTATTCTATGAGAAAATGTTTTTGATAGGAAGGGTCTGAAGAAATGCAATCAGAATACTCCTGAGGATACAAAAATTTAAAAAACAGCCCCCACTATCCCTCACCTAGCCAAAAAAAATTCCGAAGCACAACCCTTTCAGATGGTGAAAGTCTGAACAGACTGTAAAGTAGTTTACTTACGGAGCAAGAAATAAAAAGAGACATGATGAACAGTACCTAAAATACTGAGTTGCAGATCCATTATTTCTCACACATAACATAAAAAAGGCTGATATTCAAATAAGTTAAAAGGTGAGAAATTCAGAACTTGCGCAAAAGATTTACAGAATACATTGTCCCAGGTAGTCATCAGCATCAAGAAAAAAAACTAATACTGTGAAAGGGTTACTAAAGTTGTTGGGTTTTTTTGTTGTTGTTAAAAAAGAGCCTTCAATTACTTGATACTGGAGCAACAGAATTTAAGTGGATAAATTATCCCACTCTAGCTAAAAGGTGATTATTAAGCCTCTGGTATTAGCTGCCATAAGTGACAGTACCGAATAAGATGGACGCTGAATCTGAGCATGAACAACAATTCCTATTTCAGTAATATTTATACAGAAAAGCTTTATTTGATGGAATGGGACAGTACTTCTATCACTGCTTGAAATTGTTTTCTACTTTAAATCCAAATCACTTCAGTCCTACCAACGCTTACCTTGAACCATTTCCTTCTTGGCTTTGAATCGCGCTATTATTCTAAGATAAAGAGATGCTGGAACGGAAAAGTTAAGGACCCTTTTTTTAGCAGATAAAGCTGGCACTTCTTCAGCTCTTGTGTGTGCTACAAGGTCTTTTATCTCTATACCACTAGCCTATCAAAACAATAGTAAAAAATTCTCAAACATTGCTTTATGAAGTAAACCTTGTAATAATTCCGTAAGTGCACTTATTTTGTGATACAGCAATCAGCCTGTGCAAAATGCTTTGCCCTGTTTAGACTACAAGTAATTTGTCAGTGTTGATTGACAGTCCTGTATGTAAGTTTTCTGCAACCATGACAAAAAGCAGACTCTCAAAATTCTTTACCACACCACAGGACAAGCAGAACCCTGCCATGAATACCAGCTCTCAAAAAAGTACCTACAACTGCATCTCCACAAAGAGTAAGTAGCTTAAACAAAAAAACCCGAAGCAACCCAATTAACTCTCCCTCCCTCAGCCTTAGTGCATTAAAACAAAACATAGTTGACCTTAGTCTTCCAAAGGTTCCCAGAGGTCTCTCCATGACAATAATTCACAAAGAAGCAACAAAGAAAATACTGCTAACAATGCAATTCCTTGTTTCAATCTTCATTCTTTGTCCTGAAACTGTTGAAAAGCATTGTTACAACAAGCTCGGGGGTGATTACAAAGGTAACTTGAGATACAGAGGATCAACGCACTACATCTTTTTGAAATATTTATTCATGCTTGCTATAACCCAAAAGACATTAAAAACATTTTTTGTGAAAATTTCCGTTAATTAAAATCTAATTATTCAATGACTGCTCTGTTTGGCATCTCCAAAAAACGCTCAAGGTCTTGAAAGAAAGAAAAGATAACTCAGTGACCAATTTATCATAAAAGAAGGATTTTGCCCCCCTTCTTTTTACTACTTACCATGCATAATTAATATGTGATAATACCCATAATGAGTTCCCTAAAACAATTAGCAACGCATCTCCAGTGACCTGCTAATCTGAATATAATGCTTTTAGAATTTGGAGGTGTACCAGTCTCTTTGTGCTTATACACTCACCTCACGTAGAAGAATAGAAGGCTGCAGAACATAATTTGTTATTCTGGATCACATTTCATCAAGTCCCTTAGCGGCGACTTGATACATTATCGAGACAAATGTAAGGAAAAAAAAAAATTATTCCTGCCACCCCACCCCTCAAGTAGGGTACCCCAAAGACTAAGAACCAATTATAATCCTTCTTTCCCCTTCCAATTGGATACATTAAGTGAAAGCAAACCTTGACCAGGTTATTTTTTGCATGGAATTTCAATGACTTTTTTCATCTCCACAAGACAAATACATCCATAAATAAACATGCACCACAGTAACAAGGGCAACGTCTGGAACACTTAAGAACCAAATTACTTTCAAGCCATGCAACATCTCATTTTTCTTCCACAAATACGTAATAAAGACTGCCAGCACGGGGCATGGGGGTGGGAGGGTGCACATGCAAGCACACATGCCTCAGGAGAGAGGCAAGAAGAAAATCAACCATGTGAACTGAGAGCATGATAACTGAAAATGAAACAAACAAACAACTTTATAACTGTCTCCTTCCTTTAATTGTCTTGTAAATACAATATAGTGGCCTATTATGGATTTAGGGAAAAGATGAATGTGTATAGCAGATCTCCAGAAGTCCTGGACTGTTAGATGTGGTGAAATACCACACATTCTTCTCTCTACAGTCATGTCCATTACACTTAATGAAGCTGGAAGCTGACTTCATCATCCAGCCTGGGAGACACATATAAGGGCTACATGCTCACACTGGTTAGAAGCTGAGGAAGGTGCAGGATTCAGACAACAGACTGTCCAGCAGCACATCACATAAAAAGTACATTCCACAAGAGCGCTGTGATCTTTGCATCCCAAGCTGTAAGCTTTTAACAGTATTTCAAGATGGAGATAAAATACCTACTTACTTTAAAATACCTAACAGACATTTCAAAGGTATAATTTATTAATAATTTTTTCCTTTAAATTTCTCTGTTTGAAATCAATAGCTCCTCCAGAGGGGTAAGGGGGAGAAAAAAAATGTAAGAAAAAGTTATGCTGTTTATTATTTTGTGCTGCTCCACAACAGCAGAAACTCAAGAGCTAGGTTAGCAACACATACTAAATACTCAAATAGAACTTGACATCTAGAAATAAGTGTTCAGTCACAGTGCACAGCAGGAGAAGTAAAGGCTTTATGAATTCAGTAAAAAGTTTTAGTCAAGAACCTTCCTGAGCAAACAGCTGGCATACCGTGTGGTAAGTAGGAAGATCCCCAAGGAAACCTAAAAACTGGAAGACTGAGCTCCCCAGGTCGAAGAGTGCTCAAAAAGCTGTTTTCCCCAATTTTTTGAGGAAATATTCCACACAGTGGACAAGATAAGTACAACTCAACCCTCACTTCTGATCTGCTTTAAAAGGAAAACAGAAGTCCTAGATTGCTGCTATGTTCTCTATGGAGCCAATTTTTCTTGAAATTTTAGGAATGCACTGGGACTGCTGTTACCATCACGCTTTACAAAAGATTAACTGCAAGAGATGTCTAGTTCCTGAGAAACAAGCTGTTGGGACTGGGCAATTTTGGACACACACATGAGAGCAAAAACCTCGTTTCTCAAAGAACTATTAAGTCAGAAAGGGAGGTTCCTGCTGAACTTGGCATCCCATTTTAGTTAGAAGGCAGACAAGTAGAAATGTCCTGTTCTCAAGACAAAAGATACACCCTTTCACGTTTCACTTGCTATCCACTCTCAACACTTAAGGGTATGTCTGCACGAAACAACTAAACTAATATGGGCACATACAAATTATGCAACACACTTCATTTACCTCCAAATCACCCCACATACGGTTACAGTACAATCTGCCGTATCTAATACATTTGTCAAAGAAGTGAACTCTGCTTTTACTGCAAACTTAAGCACACTGTGTGAACACAAGAGCAGCAGTTTCAGGCTCTCGTGGCACTGAACAGGTTGCTCAGCAGCCCCTCCACCCCCCAGGGAACACCATCCCTACCACACAACATGCTGCTGCCAAGGGAGAGCCTGCCCTGCCCTGTTTGGAAGCTGGCCACCGCGCAGGATGGGATGAGAGGCTAATGGGAATACTGAGGGAGCACAACCTTGCAGGTGAGGGACTCCCAAAGAGGCACTGTGTGCATCAGTGAGGAAATTATCTGAAAAAAAGCCCAACAAAAACAACACACACACACAAACCAGGAACACTCAAACATCCCAGATCTTCCATCAGTGTGCTATCCGCCTGCTGCGCAGGAGCCGGCACCAACAAAGCAGATGACGCATGAAGTTCTTTATTGGCTCTAACCCACCCACTGCCTAATTTGAATTACTTAATGAACTGTAATTCAGTACGGACAAGAAAGTCAAATGTCTCCTGAAAAGAAGGCCCGAATCCTGCCTTCTACCTCAACACGCACCGGCAGCTGGAAAGAGACATGGAGCAACACCCAATTCCCTGTCCTGCAGTGAGCGGTCACTGTCTGCTTCTGCAGGGACCACGGGGTGTGTGAGCAGCAGGACCTGCTACAAACCCCTTGTTGTCTGCCCCACTGCAGCCAACAGCTTTGAAAGTCAGGCGTACCACAACCATTACGACCAGAGGCCACACACCAATGGAAAAAGTAAATACCTAGCAATATGCTAAAATAACTGGTAAAAATTGAGTCCAAGAAGCATCAGAGCATGTGTAAATCAGAACACTCTATACCATAAACAGCTATTTAGGAGAGTGTTTCAGCTGAGGAAAAATTGCGAACGTAGGCCTGTCCAAAGGACAGACTAGAGTCAAGGTTGAAGAGACAGCCACTGATGTCGGTTTGAACTAAGCTGAATGTCTGTGTATTTTTACATTTAATGCTTTTGATATTTCTAAAATAAAATGTCTGATTTGTGAATTGTAAGCATTCACGAAAGAGTGCAAGTCAATTTCTTTATAAAATGGAAAAGGGCCATATTTATGATGACTAAAATACATTATTTCAACAGCAGGGATTCCAATTTACAGCTCAATACCCAACCTAGAACTGCAGTTCATGCGCTTGTCATTTCTGTACCTTATTTAAAATGCTCCTAATAAATTCAGTCTCCAGGTATACATAAGGAATAACAGAAACATCCTAATGAAATACCTGCTTATCTGAAAACCATAGTAACATAAATACATACACTACATGCATATAGTAAAGGTGGTGCAGCTGAAGAGGGGAAAAAAAAGTAGAAAAGGGAAAAAATTCAGGGGGGATAAGAAAGAAAAAATAGATTCTGGCATCCTTTTTACCAGAGCCCACAATAATGATGGTCACGTTAAGTGCTAAATCAGCCTTCTTCCCCCTCTTTTTCCTTGTACAATATAGACTAAAATAACAAAATGGTCATAATGTTCTGAATCTCTGTTACTCTTTCACTACATCTTTCGTAGCAAAAAAGTCACAGAAAATTTATCTTTGAACTTCTCTTTTCTATGACATAAAAAGTCCACTGAGACTCATAAATCCTAATGCCATTTAATCAATCTGAAAAATTTTAATGAGCTCTCACTAGATTTGGTACAGATATTATTCATAACTATGAGATCAATTAATTAATTAGAAATGGAAGAAATGGCAAAGAAATAGTGTTTTAAATTAAGGTGATGATTTACATCACTTGGAACTTTTTAAATGGATCAGACTGATTCTTCATAAGAGAGTTATGACCATTTGTATTACTATAACATTTTCCTCTTCTTAAACAATGGATATAAATGGTATTTGTTTTTAAATTCCACTACTAGTAAGGTCCTTTATCTTACAGAACACCCATAGGCAAAACAACCAAAATACTGGAAAGAAAGGCCTTAACCTGCCACATCCACAAGTAGGTAAACAATTATTTTGTATATTTTTAATGACATGAGTATATTGGATGTATGTACAAATGTTTGCATGGGAATGTCTGAAACCCTCTGAGTTAGACTCATACTTGAAATAAATTTATTCGCACAACATTTTTGCTACTATGAGACAAATTGCTTCGAGATGACATTGAGAAATTACAGCCGAGATATATATCTTATACACAAATACGCACAGAAACACAAAATCAGCAAGGTTTTTATGAACTCTTTAAAGCAAAAAATAATATTCTAATATTTATAAATTCCAAAATCATATTTTTAAATAATTTGAGTCCTTCAAGTCAAACTGGAACAGAAATATATTGTTTAGCAAAAGCACTTTTGTTTCCTTTTGTTTTTTTTTCCAGATCAAATCTGTGAAGCATATCACCAAATCACAGGATGACTGAGGTTGGAAGGGACCCCTGGAGCTTACCTGGTCCAACCCCACCTGCTCAAGCAGGACCACCTCGAACCTGTTGCCCAGGACCATATCCAGATGGCTTTTAAACATCTCCAAAATGGGAGACTCCATCACCTCTCTGTGCAACCNTTGTTTCCTTTTGTTTTTTTTTCCAGATCAAATCTGTGAAGCATATCACCAAATCACAGGATGACTGAGGTTGGAAGGGACCCCTGGAGCTTACCTGGTCCAACCCCACCTGCTCAAGCAGGACCACCTCGAACCTGTTGCCCAGGACCATATCCAGATGGCTTTTAAACATCTCCAAAATGGGAGACTCCATCACCTCTCTGTGCAACCTTTGCTAGTGCTTGGTCATCCTCACAGTAAAAAAATGTTTCCTTTTTGCTCAGACAGAACCTCGTACGTTTCTTTGTGTCTATTGCCTCTGGTTCTGTCACTTGGCGCCTCTGAAAAGAGCCTGTCTCTGCCTTCTTTATACTCTCCCTTTCAGGTATTTATATACATTAATAAGATCCTCCTGAGCATTCTCTTCATCAGCAAACTGCCCCATCAACCAGGTCATTAATAAGGATGATAAATAGGAGTGTACCCAGCACTGATCTCTGAGGTACACCACTAGTCACTAGCATCCAACTAGACTGTGCTGGTGATCATTATCCTCTGTATGGGAATGTCGCGCAAGATTGGCGAGGAGTTTAGTTAAAGGTAAATACGCTCAAAGTGACTTGCACCCGTCTGTAGAAAAAGCACATACATCACACTAATTGTTTTACTGACCTTGTGTGCTTGATGAGCAGAACCTCTGTGTTAGATAACATAGGCCTGTGAGAAACCCCAGGCACCTTATCACTATGTCTGAGATTCCTGCTTTGTTGTGAGAAAGAGCGGGAGGCTGTGCCTGCCTGAAGCCTTGAAATACAGGTGAGCTCAGCAGGCCCCGTGATCTTCAAGCAGGGCTGAATCGCCGCAGCGCCTGCGTCCCCACTTGTTACCTCTGCCTGGGAGCTTAGGTGCTACTTCGGAGATCCCCCAGTAGAGAGGTAACCAAAACAAAACTTGCTCTTTGCAATTGCATTTGTTGCCTCTGGCTCTTTTTGCGACGTGCCTGCGTATGTGTACACACTCTCTGGGCTCAGCTGTTCAGACAGTTTTCAAACCATCTCACTGCTCATCTGGCCCATAGATCAACAGCTTCACTATGAGGATCTTATAGAAGAGAGTGTCAAAGGCCTTACTGTAGTCCAGGTAGACAACAGCCACTGCTCTCCCCTTGTTGGCCAAAACAGTCATTTCACCATAGAAATTTATCAAGTTGGTCAAGTATGACTTCCACTGGGTGAAGCTGTGCTGACTGCTCTTGATTTGCTTGTTCTTACTGTGCCTGGAAATGGTTTTCAGGATTACCTGCTCCACCACCTTTGCAGGGATCAAGGTGAGGCTGAGCAGTGTGTAGTTCCCTGGGTCCTCCTTCTTGAAGACAGCAGTGACATTTCCTTTTTTCCAGTCTTCCAGTACTTCTCCCAGTTGCTATGATAGAACAAAGTTTATGGAGAGTGGCCTTGCAATGACATCTGTCAGGTCTCCCAGCACTCATGGGTGCATCCCATCAGGGCCCACGAACTTATTCACATCCAGTTTGCTTACATATTGCCTGAGCCGATCCTCTTCCTTGAAGAGCACGTCTTCCTTGCTCCAACCCTTCCCTCTGGTCTCAAGGACTTGGCACATATTTTTAAAGTTTAAAATTATTAAGTATAATACAGATACTACTATCTTCAAATAGTTTTTTTGTTGTTAACACAGCTAAGGCTACTTACTGCTGAACAAATAAAAATATCAACAATGCAGTGTCACTGTTTTATTGTTGTTTGTTTGGGTTTTTTTGTTTTGTTCGGGGTTTTTTTACGCTTTTGTCCAATTTAATCATTACCACCGTGTGACTCTTCTGAAAAAGACCAACAGAAACTATGCGCTTTAGGAAAGCTGTCCCTCTGGATATTACTATTAGGCTCCTCGCATGATATAATAGTTTTATTTGTCATTAACAAAGTTGACATTAAATTTCCCTACCTCTCTTTCAGATACCATACCAGTTATGACTCAGCTTTATATATGAATTCTCAATACTTTATGCTCCTTTACTTTCAGAATTGCAGAACAGCTTACAGCCACATCTCCATCCAATTGAAAAATATTCATTACACACCTCTCATCATATTTCACAAAAACCACACCAGACAACATTACAGGAACATACCCTGAATTTTTGTTCACTAGACACATAGCTAAGCAAAATTTCATATGAAAACAACACTAAGCCGAGGTTTAACCTTGTTTTAAATTCATCTCTTATGCCCTCCAAAATGTTGGGCTGCTTCCCAGCATTTGCTCTCAATTAAGTATTAACATGCTCAAAATTCATAACCACTTGACTCTAAAGTGACATTTACAGTCTCACTGCTCAGATTCTTCAACATTTGGAATGCACCATACAAGTACTCACACAAGTACCTAACATGTCCATACAACTGCCACCTGCATGAACACGATCACGTACATTTGGTGCTACCTATTCTAAGCTTTTAAGTTTCCAAATGAAGTTGATGCACATACACAGAACGTCAGGATAACTCACAACACACACACACAAAAACAAAGAAAACCAATAAAAAACCAAAACCAGTTCGATTAACACTGTTCACAGTATGCCACATTGCATCAAACTTAATTCACTTTGTACTCCCAGGCAACACAAATACCATTTAGACTCTGGGAGAGAACCTGAAGTATGAAATTCTGAAGAACCTTAGCTAATAATTTTGTATGTATTTGTGTAACCATTTTTTCCACTATAATCCTACTGAGAAAATAGCACAGCCTAATCAACCTAAAATTGTTCCTTAAAAATTAGTATGTAATACATTTTTTTTGCAGTCATGAAACTCAAAAACTTCAGAACTTATGTCGCACTCAGGATAAACAAGAAGTGAGAAAAATACTTTAAGGAGAAAGACAATTTAATTTAAAACAAAAGCAAAGACATTATTTTAACTAACTCTCAATTTATCTTTCAAATATTCTCCTTACAGTGTTCTATTTCAGAATTAACTTTGGAAAGTTATATAAATGAGACAGAAACTAAACACCTCTACTATTTGAGAAAGATTGCTCAAAGTGATTGGTTTAAAATCAGGAAACAAGAATTATGATCTCAGAGATTTAGAATGCAACAGGAAAGAGGTGGCTTAGGAAAAAATATATGCCCTCTTTACAAAGAAGTATATTTAATGTTTAGACACTTAAGAGGTAAATCAGCCATGAATGTATGAAAAATAAACTGATCTATGCTTAAATAATGGTTTCCAAACTTTGAGTAGTGAAGTTAACCTTGCAGATTTATGCATAGAGCAGAAAATCATTAACTTTCTTATCACTGCACACTACCATGTAGTAAATCAGAGCAATCTGCATCACAAACATTAAACAGTGGGGGGATATGATGCTTTCCAACCATCTCTTGCTTCCACAGAATAAACATCTTTGAAAACAGAGGTAGCTGATTTTTATAATGCTTATATTAACTCTAAGTATTTATCACATTAAAAAAAAATTCCAAATATCACATTATTATCACATANAATAACGGTTTCCAAACTTTGAGTAGTGAAGTTAACCTTGCAGATTTATGCATAGAGCAGAAAATCATTAACTTTCTTATCACTGCACACTACCATGTAGTAAATCAGAGCAATCTGCATCACAAACATTAAACAGTGGGGGGATATGATGCTTTCCAACCATCTCTTGCTTCCACAGAATAAACATCTTTGAAAACAGAGGTAGCTGATTTTTATAATGCTTATATTAACTCTAAGTATTTATCACATTAAAAAAAAATTCCAAATATAGCCCAAATGGAATATTCCTAACTTTTCAGTTAATTTGTTCCCTCCCTTTCTTACCTTCTCTGGAGGTGCAGGAGGGTGAAATCTCTTTGCACAAACCAGAAACGCATCCGGCTGTGGTTTGCTACGCTTCACCTCAGGGTCATCTCCCAGCACAATATGATGAAAAAGACCAAAGAAGTCTTTGTGTCTGGTTGTTTTCATCTGAAATGTCACTTCAGCTGAGCTGGTGGCAACAGCTATGGGTACGTTGTGTTTGTGTAAATGACGGATCAGCTTATCAACACCTGTAAGACAAACATATACGTTTTGTCTTATATATACAAATGCATATATGTAGGTATATGTATTAATATTTATACCTACTTACAATATATTTAGCAGTATTTCAGCATTATTTTCTTACTGAATATAGCAACCTATTTCAATCAGTCAGTGTAGAAGAAAATTCTTGCTATATCTGAAATGTTCCTTCTCCACACAAAAATCATGAAGTTATATACTTGTTCTGTCACCAAATGATGCTTTTCTCAAAATATGCCAAAAAAGGGTTCAACATCGTTGCATAAGTACTTCCACCACAAGTTCATTAAACAATGTCCCCAATATTATGTATGTCTATTATTTCAAACTCTCAGTGAGAGAAAAGCACAGAGGGGAACATTTTCTTTTATATGCAGAGTTACACACCTGGGGGAAAAAAAAAAAAAAGTCAAAGAAATATACTCCTCACTGAATGGCATAGTTTTAATTTCTGAAGTTGGTATCCAGCTGGCTTAAACCAGCCCCTAAGANTCTGAAATGTCACTTCAGCTGAGCTGGTGGCAACAGCTATGGGTACGTTGTGTTTGTGTAAATGACGGATCAGCTTATCAACACCTGTAAGACAAACATATACGTTTTGTCTTATATATACAAATGCATATATGTAGGTATATGTATTAATATTTATACCTACTTACAATATATTTAGCAGTATTTCAGCATTATTTTCTTACTGAATATAGCAACCTATTTCAATCAGTCAGTGTAGAAGAAAATTCTTGCTATATCTGAAATGTTCCTTCTCCACACAAAAATCATGAAGTTATATACTTGTTCTGTCACCAAATGATGCTTTTCTCAAAATATGCCAAAAAAGGGTTCAACATCGTTGCATAAGTACTTCCACCACAAGTTCATTAAACAATGTCCCCAATATTATGTATGTCTATTATTTCAAACTCTCAGTGAGAGAAAAGCACAGAGGGGAACATTTTCTTTTATATGCAGAGTTACACACCTGGGGGAAAAAAAAAAAAAAGTCAAAGAAATATACTCCTCACTGAATGGCATAGTTTTAATTTCTGAAGTTGGTATCCAGCTGGCTTAAACCAGCCCCTAAGAGAGCTCAGTTTCTCTCTTTTGCAATTACTAAAGCAAGACTGGGCAGAGGAGGGGAGCTGTCAGTCACAGTTGTTAATGCCAGAGCTTTATCTATTGATGCTGTGAACCCAGAGTAATGAACACCTCAAGCCTAACGGGTAGAAACTTCAATCCGATCCAGCCTTCTAGGGAAGGTTAATGCAAGGAACAGCAGTCGGTGTAAGAGGGAAACATATTTCATTATTCTGTGCAAGTTTTGAGTTTCCTACGCAGACGTTTCAATGCTTCTTCACTGCAGCATTCTAAATGCTGGATACTTCTCCCAGACAAAACAATCAGCAGTGTCTAATGGAGAAGTGGAGGTCTGGTCTTTACCAATTCACAAAAGAAAATCCCTCTATATCTGTAAAATCATTTCAGCTCTGCTTCCTGGCTTCAATCCAAACTGTGCTGGACAAAGGATATTAGTTTCAGGTAGATAAACCTCCAGTTGACTTTTAGCTCTTTCAACCAACTTGAGAATGATTCTTTGTTTTCATCTTCCAACTGCATGAATTCTTACCCTGCTTTTCATGCCTGGCTGTACTAAAGTAATCTCATTCCCTTCCTCCTGATTCACTGTCATGTCTGTTTCCTGCATCCTCAAAACATTCCTGCTCCTTCATGTCCATTTAATTCTTTTCTTTGCCACCCTTGCATCTCTGATTTGCATTTCCCATGTGATCCAGCTTTTCTGCTCTAATAAGCCATTCTGACAATTCTATAAACAACAATCTTATTTGTGATACACTTTTCTCAAGGACAGTTACATGTTCAACTTGAGAAGCTACAATTACTACTGATAATGAAGTGTGTAGATTAGTAAATAGGTGCATTAACTAACCCATCTACCTGGAAATATGACCTGAAGATGTGGCCCTCCACAGATTTCTTCTCTGTTCTCCAGAATCTAATCAACCAATTAATAACTGACATTTCCAGCTCCCTGCTTGTATTTGAGACAGTCTTTAAATTATAAATACATGCCCTTCTGTGATGTTAGACTTCCAGCTGGACAGAAATAACAAGCATTATTCCTCCTCTAATGTCAATGCATCACTCATTTAAAAGCCTTCGTATGTCCCCTTAAACGGTTATACTAATAATAAGCAAGTTCATTTTTCCCAAATGATGCTACTCTGTCCTCTCATTGAAATATGGTGCTAAATACAAGTTAGCTTTTTATTCCAGATACGGATCATGTGTTCATTCTGAAACTGCTGAAGTCCACATTAAATTAATTGAAGTACTAAGATCTCTTAATGTAAAGCAGTAGCCTACATGTCTCTTTTAAAATAAAATTCATTCGGTCAAAGGAATTTATTCTAAATTATCTGCAACATCTAGCAAGGCTAGTATATCACGTGTGTAGTAACATAAAGAAGTCTAAAGATTATACAAGAAAGAATACTTTTTCTATCTCTCACATCCTTTCTATGATATACTTATTTTTCTCTAAAGTTGTGCTCTTTTCAAATAGCTAATTTTCTCCAGATCCAGTGCATCACAGCTTCAGCTCATCTGTCACAGGGTATGTTTATTCTATGTTTCTATTGGAGGTAGCCAGCCACAGAAAAGCACTGTTGCAGAAAGGTTACTTCTTCAGAGTTCTCTCTTATATTCCCTTAGCACATGTCATGATTTTGCTGTGTAAATGTGTGTGTGTGTTTACCTTCTCTTTTAGGCTTTCCTCACTACAAGGTAGCTAAAATACAGCTGTCCCTAATAGGTCCAGAGAGTAAAGATTTATATTATTCAGAAAAGACACTTTAATAAAAATAAGCCATTTAAAAAATGATTAGTTGCATACATGTAAACATAGCAAGATAGATTAGGAAAGAAAAAAGCGGGGGGGGGAAATCAGCTACGTGGAAAAAACTCACATAGCATACAGAAAAATAAATAGCTAGCATATCTTAACAAGCTCAAGACAGTAGCAGTTGAAAAATATTTTCATTACAGGCTTGTTATTTGTTTGTAGAAGGTATAGATCAACAAAATCCATTTTTGTTTGAATCAATTACTGCCAGAAAAGCTCTAGACACTTTGCCACCACAGCAAATTACTGACACAATTATTGTACTAATTCAGCATATAATTCTTCATTAGGAAGAAAATATCTTTTTTAGTAGGGTTTTTATTTGTTTGTTTTGTTTTTTACAGAAAACATCAACAGAAGGGGAAGTGTGGAACTGCTTTAAAGATCTCTAACAAACTTCCCCTGCCATACACTTTGTCATTATATGCCCTATAGCTACACAGATATTTCAAATCAAATGAAGACTTCCGTTACATCAAAAACAATCAGTTAAAAACTCCATGGCTATGAAGAAGTATGGTGAAAATTCCTGTGAACACGCTAACTTCTAATTTACTTGCAGCTACCACGCCAGGGATCAAGGCCTACCCATCACAGAGGGACCTATCTGCTAGGCCTCCTGGGACCATCCTCAACCCCTCCTACTGAAAGCAATAACACTCCTAATGTGGTACACATGCAATAACAGCCTTAGGCAGTACAACATAAATTCTTCAAGTAACGATAAAAAAATCAGGAATAAATATCCCACATTGTTATGCTTTATTTCCAAATGTAGTCTTTCATTTCAAATAATCAAAAAAGTGAGTATGGTTTCTTTCCGCTATCTCTTTAAATATTAAGTTTTAGAACAGACACAGAAGCTTACTACATTCTGAATGTAATAGTTAAACACCAGTGACTATTGGAAAGAAAAATAGGTGAAAGGAATTGTAAACTGAATTTAGTTACAGAAGCCGAAAAGATCAACTTTAAATGTCAACATCTTTAAAACCTGATTAATCATAAATGTCAATGAAGTTAACAACTTCAGGAAAAGAAAAAAAAAACAAACCTGAACTAAACCAACAGAAAGGAGTTATTTCTTCTGAGACCGCAGACTTAAAGGAAGAGACCAGCACTTGTGTTCTAAAAGTTCTAGAAAAAAGTATATGATCTATGTATTTTTTTAAAAAAGGAAGTATTATTCCTCCATTAGACTCCTAATGTGGTGCTGCTTCTCTTTATGTTCATCTGAAACCATGGTGACTAACATATTGGGTTAACTGACAACTAAAATTAAGGCTTATAGTGAATAACAAAACTCTTGGGCTGTCACATTTTTCTTTTCATCGACTAATACAAACGTGTACCGCAAGAGTTCAGGAAACCAAATAATATTACACCAAAATGACGTGACCATAGTCCCTACCTAACTATTTATATGCTATTACAACACTGTTTTTTACATGATTTTTTTTCAGTTATGGCATTTTATAATTAAATGGCATTATTCATTACGAAGTGAAAATTAACAAGACATAACACCTGAGAGCTAATTCAAATCGACAAAGAACAAAGGGTATTTTTATTTTCCTTTTAGCTTTATACAAAAATGAGCTCCATGTCATACAGAATACTCCAGGATCATGAATAACACATACATTTTTGCTACATTTCATTTGACGTACTTCCAAATTTTTTTACCATCACTTCTCTTGTGTTTGTCTACCATTGAACAGAACACTGTTCCTAACTTATATCGGTTCTGGAACTCCAGGTTCAGACCTATTTCTTGTGAAATGCCTCCAGACAAATAAGGAGATAATATAAAGCTCTTGTATTTTTTTTCTAATGTAAGTTTTCAACCAAACTTTTGTCTTACAAAGCATTTATTATGTTTCTCTTTTCCTAAAGAGAAGTTTCTATGAACATGTTACAGTAGAATATAAGAATACTTTTCAAGATAGTGAAGAAAGCGATCTCCATCATAAACTGGGCAAATATATGAGATATGGAGGAAAATTATTCATGCTGCTTCAGCACTGAACCATAATTTCAGTTTCCTCCGTTCACCAGTTGAAGGATTTCTGCTGTTCACATTTCTGCTTGCAGTCTATTTATTTGAAGGCATAACTGCACCATCCAGGCAGACAGTCGTGCACTAAGTTTTGCCAGTAACTTAACCTGAAAATCCACTGTTTGATGGTCTTATAAACACAGACAAAATCCTACAGTCTTTTGGCTTCAGGAATAGAGCTGGCCTGTGTACTGCCAGCACAGAGTGCAGGAACAAGGTCACAGAAATGCACAGGCCTACACAGACTCTTCACAGGCCTGCTCTCTTTTCTAATGTCTGTTTCAACCCTAAAAAGATGAACATAAGCTATGTAATAAAAAGCCCTGAAAAAAACAAATCTAACTCCTCAAGGCCTTGTCTTAAGCAAAAGCATACATTGTAAACAGAACTGTAAGAAGTTCTCATCTTAAAATTTACACGGTAGCTTTTATGAAAATTAAGCTTCAAAATGACATTACAGGAGCTCCTACCTCATTAAGAAGGCCTCAAATAAAGCAATAGTAGCATTTTCAGTGGCAAATCCTTTCATGAACATCACAGTGTACCATAATTCTCTTGTATCTCTTTAGTCCGTCCTTGGGTACCACCTAGGTACTAATTACATCTAATTTCTATTTAATAGTATTTTAACCATTATGCAGTTCCAGGAAGAGAAATGGGCAACAGAGAAGACTCTCTGTGTGTGTGTGTGTGTGTGTGCGCGTGTGTGTTATGTCTTTTGTTATAATTTGTTATTTGAAAGTTAACATATTCTGCTAGGAAGGACATTTAGCAGACACATCCCCATTTTTCCCACCCTCAAATAAAATCCAAACAGCCCACAGGGGTTTCAGTTCTGCACCAACCATCATAGATAATATTCTTTTATAGTTTTCAACTAATTTAGCTACAGTGTTAATAGATTTAAGAACGTTTTGAGCAAACTGGAACAGAGAGCCATCATATACATTAATACCTTATATTCTTCCAAATGAATGTTTTTCCTATTCAAAAAATTACAGTGTTGAACATCTAACAATCAGAGAAACAGTATAATGTAGGATTACTTTAGTTCAAGATAGTAAATAATAAAACCCAACACAACACAAAAAAAGACCCACACTATAAATACAGCATATTCCTTATATTAATTCAATACAAGCATCAAGTAGCCAGGGAAACCAGGTTATCAGTACATTTGGAATTTCCATAGATTCTGTGTGTTCATTTCTAGATTCAAGTGGAAGTTCAGGCTACATTATTACAGGAAGCTAAAGGCTACACGTATGGAAATAGTAAGAGCTTCAGATAGACTTAACATGCTTATTTTGTGTCTTCCTCTGCATAGTTGCTTTTTTAGAAAGCAAACAAACGTGAACCCTTAAAAGAAAAAAAGGGTATTTTAAAACCGATATGAAGATTACTTTCTATGCCCAACAGCTTCTGCACAGTTCAGCTAATTGAAAGATAATACTTCTCATTTGCAACTTTCTCTCACATAGGCCTCAAATCACTATGATTATAGTAACAGCATCACTGCTATCTACAACTATTCTATACATTTTGACATACTTCTGGGAGACTACAGAAATACTTCAGAAAAATGAGTTACCTAGGACATTTATTAAATTGTCTTATCCCTCTCTACAGTTAGTTACTAGTTATTTGATTACTTATCCAGTTAAATCAGTGTGCTGTTCTTATTTTTTGTCTGTATTTGTAATTGTAATACATACCTTGGTCTCCAGTTAATTTAAATTGTTGAAAAGATAATCATACTCCTTACTTCAATAAGCTAAACAGGCCACTCTCATTTGACAATTTCATAATGTGTACTATTAGTCACATTGGGCTTATTGTCAACTGTAATCCTAAACCTAAGGAATGATTCTCTCCCTAAACTTCTCAGAAAAAAAAATGTGCTGCTTTGAAAAAATGGGGTGGGGTACTGAAATATTGCATTAAGTCCTTTTGTAATTGAGAGAAAAAAACAAACAAACCAACCAAACAACAAACCAACAAAACCCAAACAATAACAACAACAAACAAAACCCAACCATCTCATGGGCAATCAAATCTTTTCCTATGTATATTTTATCTATATATGCTTGAGTTTTCTTGGCCTTTTTTTTTTATTCTGAGCTATTTACTCTCTTCCAAAAAATACTCATTTTTTGTTTCCTTTTTGGAGCATGTTTGATCAGTCTGTTAATATACTACCTCTTTTACCTTGTTTCCCTTTTCCTTCACTGGTGTATCTGTTATGTTTTGTTTTTCTTTCTCTGCTACACTTTTGGAGCTCATCCACGCTACATAGCCCTGCTAATAAAACTATACCTGCTAAGTCTTGTAGCCAGGATGCAGAATATGCTCCAGAAGAAACAACATAGCTACAGCCTTTTTTTAGAGAATATTGTCTTGATCAACAGACTTTCGCCCTGTACACTGAAAGTTTTGTGGGAAGACCTACAAGTGGTCACCAAGCCCTTTCTTCACAGAGCTCACACACAAATTACAAGTGCGAATACAACTTCACACTGTTTTTGCGGACTTTCAGCACTCCCTCGAAGATGGTCTTCATTTACATCTCTCACAGTGTTGTTCCTCATTCACCGTTGTGTAGATACAGTTAACTTTCACTCATACTAACAGCATGAGAACAGAGGACACCTTACTGCTGGGGCACAAAAAATCAAGGCTTTTTAGAGACCCATATTCAAGTCCACTTCGTTTTGCTGTAACATTACACAAAGCAAGCTGTCTGAGAGCGTTCAGCATGTATTTCCAAGATAAGATTTACTGCTGAGAAAAAGACTAAAGGAAACCAAAGTGCTCTGTGCATTGTTTAAATTAACTGTGTACATGCATTATGCATGTCTTGTGTGATTTATGTCCAGTTGTGCACAAATGGAAATCTTAAGCATAAATACAGCCTCTGTATGAGAAGACTGCTTCTCTTTTTCAAAATCATTTACAGTTCCTACAGTGAATGTGATATCAAACCAAACTTAAAGCTCTTCAAGATTTCATCACTCTCTTTAATCAAAGAAATGTTAACATTACCACTCAGAGCTTTGTCAAGTTGATTACATTTCTAGCCAATTCAATGATAATTCTTTAAATTCATAGAAGCAATTCTACAGTAAAAACTTCAGCAGCCTCTGAACAATAAAAGCATCCAACAAAGAAAAAAAAATCTCACATAGAGTAAGAAGCTGTCTGTTCATTTAAGTCACAAACTGATTAAAAAATATTCTTATGTAGTCTGCTGTGCTACAACAGTTGCAAGTCCATCAGCACAGTGTTATTATCTACACTTGCTCTCAATCCTCAAAAGAACTGAGCAGTGCTGCTGTGAAGGTGACAGTGTGACAGAGGTGGGACTTACCACCACTTGGTGTAATTGCCACCAATGTGATGAGACTATGGAAATGTAACTGTCAGATCCACCTCTTTCTTTTTTGTTCTGAGATACTAAAAATGCTATCTGCAACGGTATGCTATCTTTTCACTTAGCTACAAAAGTCAAGGTGGAAACAAATAACCTACTTCTCAATTTGGGTAACTGGCTATTAATAAATAATTCTATATTATCATCTTATTGCTCTCTAAAAAGTACCAGGGATTTGTCTGGTGGCAGAGACTCCCTGTTCACCAAATCGATAATGTTATTTTAGTCTAGACATACTGACACAAGCATGGCCATGGAAACACTACAAGTACTAAATTTTACACAATTCAGAACCTCTGTCAACTGTGTCACTGACTTCCTGATAAAAGCAATTTTGGGTTGCAATCCGTTAGGACTTAATGCAAAGGCCAAGTGTTTGAAATCAGCCAAACAGACAGCATCATTCTGAGTTTGCAGCTAATTGACTGATCTCTAGGGGTTAAAGGCTCACTGAGCCCAGCATGGACTCACTAGAGTTTCCTATCATTAAAACAATAATGGCAAGGAAAAGAAAAGACAACATGGTAGGACGTCTGTTTAACTGTTAAGGGCACAACATGAATCAAGGAAACAATAGTTAAGCAAACTAGACTGCTGGTTGAATGGAACCGTTCAAGAAAAAAATACATATGCCTTTAAAGTGAGCTGCCATCAGAACTTGAACTGTTTCTCTTTTTGTGATTTCTGACCAGCTTCATTTGGTGCTAAACCTGAGCTATGAAACTACCTGGACTGGAAAATAGTTTGCACAACACATTCTACACTGTCTGAACAGGAGCTGCAGCAAAGAAATCTCAGTTATCATGGAAATTACTCAGAAATCAAAAACGTCAGAAAGGTATATGCAGCCAGACAATCTTTAAGGACCTGTGCTTTGTGATGAGGATGAGCCAAAAAACAGAGACTGCTATGAAAGAATGGCATTAATTTCATAACCTTGACATGATTATAGTAACTGTTGGCAGCTGTGTAACTTGGAGTTAGGTTTTTCTAGCTCTGTGCATATTCTGGGTTTACCTTTAGCAAAAGCACACCTACACATGTATAGGTAAATGTACATATGCGTGGTTTTCTTCTGCTCCACTTGTCATTCCTTATTGACAATGGTTATTGTTATTCTGTATTCCTTATATTCCAATTCCTCTGTAGATCTACTTCCCTGCAATGTAGTACTGCGTTTGCAGATACAGAGAGACAACTACGTTACTCTTGCAGATAACAATTTGCGTACTCTGACAGAAATATTTAGAAAAGCAGCACAAGTGGCAGCCCTGTCATTTTGTCAGCAGTGTCTTGGATTAATTCTTTTCTCCACTAAATCAAAACTAGACTTCCATAAGATTCTTCCAGAACTAAAAAGCAAATATGTGAAAAACTCTCAAATAGTTATTGGAAAATTCCACATTAGAAATTGATATATCCTCTTCGTAGATAAAATCTGTATTTTGACCACAGACTGATGCATGGAAGTTTGTAAGTCAGTTCAGCCATACTGAAATAGACATAATTCTGTCTTCAACTGCTAATGTCTTTGAATTGTTGTACATTAAGTGGCATGGCCTGTCAGGCAAAAAACTGCTTTGCCAGTTGCATATTTGTACAACTTCCACACCATCTTTAACTATCACTGAAATACCTGTCAGTTACTTGATCTGGAAATTAACAGAGTTATCGTTGGCACACACATGTGCATGGCTCATTCTATGTCTGGAAACAAATGATGCTTTGCTTCAGTCACTTTTTCAAACATAATTGGCCACCATTCAGCACTGCTCTCTACCAAACCAAATTTGAGTCTTATTTTTGGAAAAACTATAAAAACGGATTGAAAAATAGAACCTCACCTGACTATTAACTGCCAAAAGATGGCCACAGACTCAGCATGTCAGAGTCATTTTACACCATTAACAAATATGACAATTAACTTTCACTTTCCTGCATTTACCTGTAACCACCTGAAAGATCAGCTTATTTAGAAAACATTGTAAATTCAAAATATCACCACAGTCTTACATTTTACACAACACCTGCATGAAGTCTATTCTTAATTAAAGAACATTAAGAGGCTGTAGAATAAATCCACCAGGATTACACTAATATATATCCTCAGAAGATACAAAAGGACAGAAGAAAAGGATCAGATTAAAAAAAATCTGGTTATCAGATTGAAGAACAGGTCAGTCCTTAAAGAAACAGCTGAAGCCACTTCCTTTTACATTATTAGCTGACATGAAGCTGGTTTTCTCAAAATTCATGGCAATTCAGCTTCTATCTAATATGCTGCTTCCAAGTAAAGTACAGATCCCATTACTTCAGTGACCAAGGCTGCATTTGCTTCCCACAATGGCCAGTGAGCATAAAGTATTTAAGTTCACATCAATTCTGC
This sequence comes from Pampusana beccarii, assembly GCA_013399365.1. NCBI lineage: Eukaryota > Metazoa > Chordata > Aves > Columbiformes > Columbidae > Pampusana > Pampusana beccarii. Next base: position 332,060 of record VWYH01010186.1, on the reverse strand, counting down.
TTTGGAAAATAGCCTGAAGAAAGTTATTGTATGTATTTAGTTGAACTGAAAAGATAATCCGTTGAACAGTTCTGGTGATGATAAAAATGTTTACTTGCTTGTCCCATTAAGAATTTTGCCTGTTTCATCTAGAATAGCCCAGCTTTAGTAAGCCCAGAATTCAATTTTGAAGGCAGGAACAGCTCAAAACTTCGTTTCCTTCAGCCAATCTGTTCCATCACCACTCTGCAATTCTGTTCCAGCCAGCTTAGCCACAACATCACAGTCCTCAGCAGGCACAGAATATCCATTTAATGGCACCTGTTACCTGGGCTGTTACATTACAGCAACTCTTCTCTGTGTCTCCTAACATTTCACCCAATCTGTCCACCTGGCCTTTTCTAAGCTGAGACTAAGGGTTTTTGTTTGTCTTGCAAAAGAGATAGCTGTAAAGTTAGTTCCAGAAGTTTGACATGAAAAATAAAAACCACGTCCCTCCATCTTTCTTGTTTTCCTGAAGACTTCAACTAGTCTTACAGTTTTAGGTGGATCTACAAGCAAGAAAGATGCAATTTGAAAAATATTTCACACAAAAGACATCAGAGAGAGAACTAAATAAATTGGCTGTACAAAATACTCAATTTTTTCATGTGCCTAAAAAAAAATTACGTTTTATTTTGCTGCTTGTTATTTATTCCTAACATGCCACATATTTTAATGCTCATCCTCTTAATGCATTGTGAAACTAGGTATAAAAAATGATCCAAAAATGAAAACATCATTAATGTGCTGTAAAGATTTTCAGTACAAACAAGCATAAATTCAAAGAGGAAAAATTATAACAGTGAGACTTGGTATAGTGACATGTAGTTATTTCACTTTTAATACTGTTTTTTTCCCCCCCCTTTCCTTTTTTTTTTTTTTTCATTCATAAATTATTGATATTTGCTCCGGGATGTTTAACAATGCACAAAAAATTAACAGTAATCTTAGCTTTAGGTATTGCTTGTCTTGCATGGCTGAGGATTTTTCTTTAAGCATTCCAGATGTATATGTAACAGAGTACAAAATTATGAGTTCATTCTACAGTTAAGATTCACCCTCTTACTTATCTTGAGGTACCTGGTTTAAGCTAATCATTTAGGCTTCCTTCACAATCAATGGTAAAAGACATGTATCTTCAGAAGGTGACTAAACTTACCTGCCTTAGGACAAGCTGAGAAACCCTCCCTCTCCATTGACACACATGTGGCTCAAATGCCAGGCTTAAGTTTCAATGTGGAGGTTAGGTGAGATGAAACCCATGGGCTCATGCATTTGCCTGCACATTTAAAAGTGTGTTTGTGCTTTACAAAGTTGGACTGTGCTCATAGCCAGAGAAAACTAACTTGCCGAGTTATGCATCTGCCAACAGCAATTATGAAGAATGTCTTCTTTACAAAACAAAATTAATGCACATATACTTTATCTTTTTTCTTCTTTTAAATCATATAGACAAAAAGCTCTTCTCCAAGTGAACACGAAAAAAAGGTTTCAGTACCCTTAACAGGTAAAATATCTCTTTAACAGGTAAACAGGAGGTAGATTTGAGTAAAACTTGCTAAAACTAGAGTGACAGAACTGAATCTGTAAGAGAAACTGCTTTGTGGAAGGGAGATTAAAAACTTCAACCTTGGCTAGCATTTAAGTAATTCCATAAACAGTTTACAAATACTGAAGAGTAACATACCTGGCATCAATTCAGCAGTAGGGAATATTTTCTCTTGCATCATTTTACTTTCATGTAGTAATTCTTCTTTGGTCATTGGAAGATCTAGAACATCTCGAATAATCTCTGCCCCTTCTAGGGCTTTTTTACCCATGACCAAGGATTTCACATCCCAGGTGTAGGCTTTTCCAAAACGCCCACAGATCTCTTCAAACACTACAGTATAGAGACGTTCGGTATCTACCAAAAAAAATAAAATATATATATTAAAACTATGTACAGCGAGCTGAGCAGCCAGTCTTAAAAGGAGGACCACATAAATCGTCACAGAGTGAACTGCCAGGAGCCAGAGGGCACATCAAAGTAGACAAAATTGCCTCCCTTTATTTGCAGAGGGGAACAGAGTCTTCTAAGACCACCTCAGGGGTACCTAGGTTTTTCAAGCTGTCACTTCTGTGTTAAGAAAAGGTTACTGAGGGTCACAACAAAGAACTACCCGGACCTGCTCTCATCACCGTTCTTTGCTCAATACAGGTTAGCAAGCAGTGTCTGAATTAAAATACTCCGTTTATTCTTTGCGTGAGAAAGAAAAGGAAGGAAGGAAATCTGGTACTTGGGGGATGTCATTACATATTCCATGTAAATTGAAAAAATAAGAAAAAGATTTAATTATTTAAGAGTGTCTTTGAACAGAAGCTTCAGAGTGCCTTCAAAGACACTACAGTCATTATTACAGTGCTGCCGGCACCTCTGCATTTACATGTGATTACTCAAGTAGAACACACCCACTTGTATTTCCAGAGGGTTTCTGGCAACAGTAAGCTTCAGGCTGAATTTTGCCAGTAAAATAATCAGCTTCTATGTCAAAGGTGTTTTTAGGTTTCAAACTATTTTTTTTTAATACAAACAAACAGTGCTGTTTTTCCCCCCAGACAAATCTTTGAAAAAGAAGGTCAATAACATTTAATTTAACACCAAAACAGGGAAGAAAAGTCCTTTTAACTCTCGACTTCCTTTCAGCAAAGATCCTGATTTCTACCAGTCTGTTTATCTATTTAAGTAGTCTCCTCTGAAACACCAGCTACTGCTGCTAACCATGCTTTAGTTTCCTTCCATGCATGTCTTTGCTTTCTGTACCTCTAAAGGTATGTTTACTGTTATCACTTTAGCAACAAAAGGCAAAAGCAAGGAAAGAAAGTAGTTGCTCTTACAAGATTTATTTAGAAAAATGAGGGTCTTCATATATCAGTATATCCTTTGCCATGTAAAAATATTTTTATAGGCATAACACAGTGAAATTATTCGTGTGCACACTGCCTCACTTTCTGAATATATACGAAGTACGCAACAGAGTTTAAAAACTTTCAGCTTTATCGTAGATACTATGAAGAAGACAAACTGAAGAAAGCAGAGCCTGCAACTACAATATAAGCAAGATCTTCTTCCCTGCAGTCTGACAAATCTCGCCACTTAACCACACTAATCTGCTTGTCTTGAGATCATCATACAATTTCAATCTGGAATCAAATGAGAAACACAGTGGCCATTTCCCATCATTGCACCTACCACCATGTGAACCCACAGCAGTTCAGAAGATACTCTCCGCCGCCTGCCAGAGCACTCTTCTACATGTTCCCCTTCAGTAACTAGAACGGACGCTGAGCCAAAAGATCGGCTAAAGAACCAATGCACTTGTCTGAACTGCTTAACAGGGCAGCGAATAGTTCACAAAAACCTCTTAGATTAAAAATGAAGTTAAAAAAAACATCACCCGTACCACTGTTTGCAAACGTTTCTTAATGCCACTTACGGAAAAAAGCTAAGAGTAATGCAGGAGACCCATACAACACACAGGAAAGGTATCACAATACCATTTTGAATCAGCAGAAGCAAAAGCAACTGGGCTTTCAACAGCACTAAGCTGGCTAGCACCCAGTTTGCTTGATACTGCCAGGTGGTACCCTCTGTGAGCAGATAAGGTGAATTAAGAATACAGTGTTGTCCTGGTTTCAGCTGGGACAGAGTTAATTTTCTTCCTAGTAGCTGGTATAGTGCTGTGTTTTGGATTCATTAGGAGAAGCCTGTTGGTAACACTGGGGTGTTTTCGTTGTTGCGAAGTAGCAGTCAAGGTCTTTCCAGCTTCTCACCCCATGCCAGGTGCACAAGAAGTTGGGAAGCGACACAGCTGGGACAGCTGACCCCAAGTGACCAAAGGGATATCCCATACCATGTGAATGCTTAGTATAGAAAGCTGGGGGAAGAAGGAGGAGGGGTATACTCAGAGAGATGGCGTTAACTTTCCCAAGTAACTATTATGCTTGATGGAGCCTGGCTGCCTGTGGGAAGTAGTGAATGAATCCCTTATTTTGCTTTGCTTGTGTGTGTGGCTTTTGCTTTACCTATTAAACTGCCTTTATCTCAGCCCATGAGTTTTCTCACTTTTACGATTCTCTCCCCCATCCCATGGCAGAATGCAGGGGGGATGAGTGAGCAGCTGTTTAGTTGCTGGCTGGAGTTGAACCACTACAGTCACTTTTGGCACAAAACATGGAGCTCAAAGAGTTCAAGGTAACGACAGTTTTGACTGGAATGTGCTAGATACAATTTACAGCTGTTATTGCTGTTTGGCTATTAATTGGCAGGTTCCTGTGCTTGCCATAGAGCTTGCTCACCTTGCTGTAAATTAGAGTCTAGTGTTTGTTACTGGCTGCTTTTTGCTCCCTCTGCTTGCTGTACTGCTCATCATATGACTTGGCTGTGCTTGATTTTTGATTTTGATAACAGCAGTGGCGATGCATCTGGGTTGGCACACAGCTAGGGCATTGCTGCTGCTTCTGTGCTGCCGTACTGGACAGTCTGGAACTCCAGTGTGAACTCGAGTCCAAACAACTCTGCAGACCCCAAAGTCAAAGAAGAAAGAGGAGCAGGAGGTGCTCCAGACACTGGAGCAGAGGTTTCCCTGCAGCCCATGGTGCAGACCACGCTGAGGCTGGCTGTCGCCCTGCAGCTCACGGACGTCCACAGTGGAGTGGATATCTACCTGGAGCAGGTGGATGCCCAAAGGAGGCTGTGACCCCATGGAAGGGACCCACGCTGGAGCAGTCCATGAAAAACTGCAGTCTGTGGGAAGGATTCATGTCGGAGAAGTTCGTGGAGAACTGCCTCCTGTGGGAGGGACCCCACACTGAAGCAAGGGAGCAGTGTAAGTTCTCCCCCTGAGGAGGAAGGCGCAGCAGAAACAACATGTGATGAACTGACCACAACCGCTAATTGCCATCCCCTGGCATTGTTCCAGGGTGGAAGGGGTCATAGAGAAATCAGGAGAAAAACCCATGATTTGAACTGCATGTTATGGGAATTAATATAGCATATGGGAACTAACATAGCAGGACCCCCTTGTTGCTAGCCAGGCTATGAGCAAGGAGAGGAGTTCACTGCAATGTTAAACCCTATGGTCTGGTCCAAAGGGATCAAGGATAGAGACTGTAATGGAAATACCTCTAAATTTTTGTAACCCATTATTTGAGTTGCACATTATAGGAATCACTATAGCAGGAAGCACCCAAACCAATGGAGGATAAGCCTTAGAAGAAGCTTTGCAAGTGCAGCAGTGCCCCAACCTGAGCTGCCTTTGATCCCCAGTAGCTCCAAACAACACACCACCTTTCCTTTCCTGAATGACCACCATAACAGATAGAACCCAAAGTCATGGACTAAATGAACTCAATGAACATTTTGTGGACATTCATGGACATTTTACAGACATTTCACAGGGGTAGTCCATACACAGATTAATAGCCTCCTGCATTTTAAATATCACATACCAGACCTGTGAACAAAATTTGTTTTTTCTTCTTCAAGAAATGCTTAATAGTGTCCAGATTGCAGATCTAAAAATAAGCTGCTACGCAATGTTGCAGTTTGCCAACTGAAGAGTACTCATGAACAAGTTTGAGTCAAATCTGTTAAAATAGTTGTTATCCTATTTGCACTGTGTTAGAACTCAGTTTTCTCAGTGCTGAGAAGAAAAAAAAAAAGGGGGGGGGGGAGGCAACACAAAAACCACAAAACAAACAAATAAACAAACCCCCAAATTGGTCAACACACCACAACTGATCACTGCCTACAGTTAAATGTGAGTTAATCTCACATATTACTCAAGTGTTTAAAGCAACATAAATGCTTAAACAAGCAAGATGTCAGAAAGCTTTTCCTTCTCTCTCCTCATTAATCTTGATTTAAAAGAATTGGCTTACAAAACATCCAACTTTTCTTTCAAAGAGATCACTTTTACTCTGCTTGAAGTCATAACATTTGGACTGTGGTCATCGACTTTGATTCAAAGAAAATTACCCTCACTTCAAGATTCACGACCTCTTGTAAGATTCTACATATTTGTAACTCTTGAGAAACAACATGATTTTAATTGTCATAATTGGATGATAAAAGGATAGATGTAGATAGACATGTTTCACTACAGCACACAAATAAAAACTAAAATCTGAGGAAAAAAATTACACACACAAACACACACACACATTGCAAAATTGGAATCTGAGGAGACCACTGCTGAAAAAGCTGTATTTCCTGCATACATGTATAAGAGATAAAGACAGATGTTCCTTTTGATTGAAGACAACGGAAAACCTGTATGTCCCCCTTATAATTAGACATCAGTAAATAAATCCTAAATAATGATACAACTTCAAGATTACTTATTCCCATTGAAATGGAGGAGTATCAAAAAAAGTGCTTAAGATATATGAGGTAGGCTAGCCTTTTTGCCATTGTAACCATAGCATTCTGATTGATCAGTTTAAGTATAGCAGAGAACCATAATTTCAAACTACTATAAATCTGCAATACGATAAGAAACTAAATCTTATGCACACAAGTGAATATAACATATCAATGAAATAAAACAAGCAAGAGGAATTAGAAGTTCAATTTGAGTGCCTCATTATAGGCACCTACCGGTATTTTAGACTCCCTAGTGTGTCCAAGACATCCACATACAACTGACATTAAAAAGGCAATCTGGGCGAGACTCATACTTTACTGCATGAGCAGACATATAGCATCCCAAGTGGTAATAAACACATGTGTTTAAGCAAGTGAATCCAGCCCCAGCTGCTAGCTCCCATCAGGAATATAAGCTGGTAACATAGCAGGACACACGTGGCAGTGGCCTGTTCTAACAGTGGGAAGGAAAAACAAGACTTCTTAGCTCTTGCAGTTTGCAGGAAATGTGTAACCTCAGCTTCATTCTCTTCTGCTTTTCAAAACACTCTTCATCTTACTAGCTCTTGTCCCTTGATACATCTTGTACATGGACATTATCAGCACAATGTACCGTCCATCCACTCACCACATTTCACTAGGAATGAGTGATATTTGTTCCCTAGCCACATATCATCTTCTAGTCATTCTCTGCAGCAAGCTGCCTTCTATACAAAAAGCACAGTCAACTCCACTGCTGCAGTTTACAGTGTGTAAGAAAGCCAGTCACAATAAAGATAAAGTGACAAGAATGACAGAGGCACTGGATTACTCAATTTGGGATCTGGCACAAAAATATGCTGATGCATATTCAGAAAAACCTACAGGTCACTTGGCATTAGACCAAAGTGCATAACTGGTGTGCATGATCTGCTCAAATCACTGCTGAGTCAGAACTAGAAGTGCAGATCTACGTAGGTTAGTGGTATAGCAAAGCACTGATGCAGTATCTAAACCTCAGCTTTATCAACCACTTACCTTCACATGAAGACATCTTAAGATTATAAGTCCATGAATGAATATGTAGCTTGATTTTCTCAGAAGGTTATACACTTTCTGAATTTATTAAGATGATATTATTGTAATTCTAAAATAATCTCTAGTTTATCAAGAAGATGAGGTTAGTAGGCATGAAAGCTCATCTTAGCCATATCTCATCTTAAGCACTGGTTCTGAGTTATTCTTTGTTTGAATAACCCACCTCATCTTTGCATCGAGCTTCCCAGATGAAATACACCTATGATTTATCCTTCTGCTAGGAGTCTAAACAGAATTTTAATTCTGCACATTCAGTATATTCCAGTGAGTCAAAAATTAGATCTTGGACACCTAAACTCTGAAAGATTTTAATTTGATGGGGGATAGATAAATGGTTAAAGGCAAGAATTTTAATTCAACCTATAGGTTTCTTGTGTTCATACCTGTGAGGCAGATTTCTGTCCGTATGTAGAAGAGACTAATCATCAATATTCAATTTAGCCAAATTCAAACACTATTAGTCATTTTTACCAAGATTTTGGCCTAAGACTGAGAAAATCTCATTAGATTTTGTCACCATCAATACTGAATGAACACAGAGATGACTATGACTTTGCTTTTCTTTCAGTCTTTCACAATATTCCTTTAATCTCCATAGGGTATGCAACAGTGTAAGAAGCCATAAAAATTACTGAAATGCTCATTTGGGGCACAAGGTATACATAATTATAAACCAGAACAGAATTATAGAATTGGAAACTTTTGCTTTGCTTTTTGCAACTCAATTGGTGGCATTTAGCCTAGTATAAAGTGTTAACTTGTAAACAAATCTATGCAACTGTTGAAATGGTTGGGACAATCGACATTCCAGAGAGTGAGAGATGTTTCTTCCACTGGCAAAATTATAGTAATAATAATAACAATGACATTTACATTTTCTCTCATTTCTGCATTTAAATGTAACACAGGCCTTTCTGTGTTTATTCTCCCACTGTATCAGCTGAAACAGTGTTAAAGAACACAGGATTTAAATATAGTAATGGCAAATCCAAAACAGTGACAGATTTCCTATCACAAAGACTTTGTCAAGTCTTGAGTATCATATACAGAACTTAGTCAATGGTCCTCACACCCACCTACTTCAACATGCCACTGAATAAAGCATGGTGCATAACTCATTCCCTACCCTCCTTCTATCCTTACCATGTCTTTCAGTGGGAATCTGAGACTTTCCCTTTGAGATTATCAGCAGTCAAACAAAACAGACAAAACTAGTTTAAGCAATGCAAATGACTAGCAACTATACAGCTGTCACTGGAACAGGTCTGAAATCGCAAAAATTAGTTTAAACCACTCAGACCCACTGAAGAAGTATTCCCCCCATTCCTTCCAAATGAACCTGTTTAAGAAGAAAAGCAAAATCTAAATCTATCACCTTACAGAAACAACCACTTCAGTCATTGTCACAGGAGGCAATAAGCACTGCTTTTATGCACACTCAACCAAAATATTTGAGCTACGCCTAAATTTCAGGGCACACGGTGCAGATGTACTCAACCAGGTGGGCTGAACCTAAACGCAGTCTGGCTCATCAAACCGGCCAAAGGAAATGCTGCTGCAGTATTCATACCTTGTACCTTTCAGCTAATCTACTCTCATAACCAGCTTTAAGTTGATCTTATTGCTACATGGAAGTTAAAGAAATGTAAAGCCTCTATTAAAACACATAGCAAGCATCAAATAAAGACTACTTCAAAATCATAAGCCAGTTATAAGGAGCAAGTTATTTGGTAAACCATTTCACATGACTGATAAACTGTAACTTCCAAAGATAAAGAAAAAATAATTATTATAATCACCAAAAATTAAAATTACTGCTTCCAAGTTAATTGAGTGATGATTTGCAAATCATTATATTTTTGATTAGCACTTAGAAGAATTCAGAAAAATGATCCATTATTCATTTTAGTAGGGAGCAGGTAGAAGTCTGTTCCGGAGCTTTAATTTTTGCAAATCTATTTCTTTTTTTTCTGTTGCACTAGAATATCAATATAAGTACACTTCAAGATATACAAATATGCTACATGGTGATTACTTCACTAAGTCCAGAGAAACACACTGTCACTGGATAACTCAGTCTGAGTACTGTCAGTCTGTTTGCCCTTGTCTGATATGAGACATCCTACAGTGAATTCAAGTTATTGCTAACAGGCTTAAAAAGAAGGTAAGTTTGGTGCCCAAAAAATACTAGCTGCATAGAACTATTGCCAAATGAGTATCACACATTTGTCCCTCTGGGCTTGTATTACTGAGAGGATTCTTCAATGGCAGCTACAGCGGAAGCAAGTTTCTCATGTTATATGCAAAGAAACATTTTACTTCTATGGGGAAGTGAAGAAGCTTCTGGACAAATTCAAAAGGCATTTAGTTTACATTAATACAGCAGACATATCTTAATGCTATCTTGTATTCACATATGCACCTTATCCTTCTTTTTAATGCCACAGGGAAGTAAAAGAAACAGTTCAGGAACAAGGCATGCAAACACTCTTCTGATGTGAAGCTGTGAGCAAATACTCCATCATCAATACAAAATAGTACAGGAAACATTAAAGAGAAGTCTGTACTTCAACTCTGGAGCATGACGGAACCGAACTTTGAAATAACAAGCAATATACATTACTTAATTCAAAACATTCTAAATCTGCACTTACTAAATATCAGCTGACAGCATCTCACTAGTTTAAAAAATAGAAAAGCTATTGATTCACAGAAACTGCCCAATATGCTTTCTTAGGTGTTCATGAGACCCATTAAAAACAGAACTACGCAAACAGCAGCTGATATGGTGCCTACATAATCCCACTTGTTGGGCTGAAACCCATGGCAAACAAAGACGCGACTTCTTAAAATGTGTATGAGGCCCAGGTCAGGGAACGGTTACATTGCCTTTAGCATATGAGCTACTACAAGGCAATAGTATCACGCAAGGACTGTTCTCATCCAGAGGAGCACTTGACATCTCCAGGAAGAACAGCTGATGGCATGATCACAAGGAAGCTGGCCTTTTACCAAGGGGGGCTCTCTTCTTCTCAATACATTGCTGACAACATGTGGCAGCAGTTCACTGACCTCAGGGATGCAAAACAGGGTTTAAAAAGTTGTTTTAAAATGAGATGTCCCAAGCAACTTGGAAGAAACCACCACACAAGGCAGATGAAACCAGAAAGGTCATCATGTTATTAAAATCAGCAGAAGAATAACCAAATATATCTTCTTAATTAAGATATACTTTCTCCGCGAAAAGCTATAAGAAACATAACCTTCCCTGAACAGACATCCCAGAGCTGTTCTGTTCAGCCCACAACACAAAACAGCAAAAATGGAAAAAACAACAGTCAATAGGGGGTGGGGAGAATCTTATTCCTCCCTCAAAAAAATCCAACAAAATTAAACCAAAGAGAAAATTCTCTTCAGCATGCCACAGTTCTGACACCTATTTCCTTCTTCTCAGAAATCTTTTGCTTGCCCAGGAGGCTACATATATATAAAAGCTAGGTGAGTTGCAAATTCAAGTTGTTTGACTTTCAGCATCGCATGTTTCTAAGTCACTTTCTGTCATGCTGTCCAAAAAGTCAGTTTCCTAAACAGTAGAAACATTTCAAATGACAGGGTGATTTTAATAGAAATGAAAAACATTATTTTTCCAGTATGGCCTTGGACAATGTTCTAAACTTAATTGCAGCAATGTGTCAAACATGTTACTACAAAGGAAGTGTAAAGAACTACAGATTAATAAAGCCAATCTCTTCCAACCGCTCAAAAGTGCCTAAAATTTTGAAGTAAATCTGCTGATGGAGTAATTTCTCTGTGGTGATAACACTAAGGGGAAAAAAAACAAACATCAACAATGTGCTTGATGTTCCAAGACAGAGGACATTTCATCATGGCTGATGGCTTCCAGTCAAGGGGAATGTGCCAGAAATACTGCAAGACCTGATCAAAGTATCTCTTTAGTAGTTGTACATCAAGAACTCCTAACTAGAATCTAAAATACAAAAAAGAATCAGACGTTAGAGATTCATGTGGCCAAGTGGGATACAGCAAATTGAAAATTATGTTTCACGGGCTGTAGTCACTCTTAGTTTGAAAACTGTCAATGAAACCTCGAAATCATGGTATAAAAAACAATTTTAGGGACTTTAAGCACCACATAAGTGTGGACTTGAGGCTAGGCGAACCACAGGCGTCTTTGAAGTCGCATGACCACAGCCCTCACTTCTCACATAGGGCTGAGGACCACAGTAGAGGGCTGTTCTCACAGAGCACTGCAAAACCTCACAAGGTGACAGCAAGAGCTGCCCTACCTCCAGGACTTGGCAGCAATCTGGAGGCAGGTCCTAACCCACTCTTCGGTCAAATACAACCTGGAGCCCAGAGTGTGACCACTCAAAGTTAGTGATGGTAAACAAGCTCTTTTTGTTCCCTAACACGATGGGTAGAAGCACAGACCTACTGGAAGACTGTAATTTGTTTTAGATTATAATAATTTTGCTTAAAATTGTCATGGTGAAATAAAAATGCATACACGGTCATAGAACCCTTTAATTAATCTCCACCAAATCCACTGAGAGATACCTAAATGATACATTCACTTAGGTTGGAAGAGACCTTTAAAGATCACCTAGTCCAACCCCCAGGCAAGGACATCTTCAACTACATCAGGTTGCCCCAAGCACCATCCAACCCCCAGATTTCCTGTTTCTGAGCCCAAACACCATTTGCACGTCAGCACCTGAACAGTAGATGCTGTGCATTGAGGACACTTTCCATGGCAAAAAGAGCTTTTCCTATTTCCAGGACATTAAGCCAGTCTGCTACTCAGCTGCAGTCAGACTGTACTAGTACTAGATTTTCATATTAGTATTCCTCAATAAACAGCCACTTAGGGAGTTCAGTATGCAACAACAGTTGTTTAATAGGATTCCTTCTATTTTCTTCATGAGTATTTATACAGTAATTCTCAGTTCTGCTGCTGCAGAGCTCTATAGTTTTTCTCCCAGTTTGTATGTTAAATTTTGCTTAAAAACTTTCATTTCTCTGCACAGATGATATAGTCTACCTAGTAATACTAGTATAAACTATCACACTAGAAATAGAAAATATATTAGGTTTTATTAACTGGAATATCTTATCAGCATATTTTGAGCTAGGCTTCTGTTGTGAAAATTGCTGTACAAGGTTATGTGATCTGCCCAAGAACTCTACCTCTCACCATAAAAAAATCTCTACTTAACAAGAGAGATCAGATACACACTGATTAGGAAGCCTGAAAAACAAATGCAAATACACAGCATCAACGACAGTTCATGTAAGACGTGGAGAAGATATTTCAAAATTAAACATTTGAGAGAAAATGCCAGTGAAAGGTTTCAAACCACTCCAGTTTGAAACCACTCCAGAGACCTCCGTCAATCTCTCCACTCCACACAAAAATGATTTTATTTTAGTAGAAGTGATACAGAGCATGCTTAAAAATTTGGCATACGTCAGGTACCTAAAGGTGGATGTACTGGACCCAGTCCTAACTTTCAACTAAAATATTTTAGCTTTCAAAGCTTTTCTAAGAGTGGCATTTCCTGGTAGAGAGCAGGTGTTTGAGAACAGATCCACATCTTAAAACCTGCACTTGGATCAAACCGACTTATTATTATTTTAACATATTATGACTAGCACAAGGTCTTCAAACATCAAAATCTATTTAACTTCAACTCCAGTATCTCTTGCTTAAAACGGGAAAAATAACAAAACGGTACCAGGGATGTTTCATAAAAAGACATACAACTTATCCACACTACAATCCTGAAAGAATACAGTGATTACAAAAAGGTTCAGACAGAGAATCTCACTAACACACCAGTGAACCCAATTCACATGAGGACTACAGCAGAAATAGAAAGCTGGAAGACGACTCTCCGACAGCAGCTATTAAGGTTATATTTTCAGCTATCTCAAAGGGAAGAGGCTGAAGCTTATTTTGCTACAGAGCGGTTCTGAGTATAATGGAAATGTTATGTTATGACTCTGTTTTGAGTATGACAGCTTAGAGCTACAAGAAACAGTGCTGTGTATCCTACGAAATGAAATAAAAAATATGTGTTCAGAGACTCTAAGAGTGCAAGGAACTTTAGTCCATCATTTCATTCTCCTGTATGATTAATGTGCTAAAAATAAAAATAGATATTGTGAACCAAACCAGAAGTCATTTTCCTTTCACTCATTCTTTCTTCCTTTCTACCTCAGTTCTGCAAGCTGAGGTCAAAATTTACATCTTGAGACACAAGCAGCTTTGCTCTGCTGTAGCTGAAATGTAATAAGCCTGACACAGGAGTTACTTTGCTAGGGTGTGCTCAGTTCTACTGCAATCGTAAAGCATATGTTCAATAAGCACATAAAAGGAAATTTTTTTTTTTTACTTCATTTCCCAAACCAGCCCCAACTTCCTTCTCTCCATCCAAAAACTAAAGATTTAAAAAAAAAAAAAGTCCCTTTCTCTCACTACCCAGAACTAGGTACAAATCTACTGAGATGGATTAAGTCACAATGGTACAAGCAATAGAAAACCAAGCTGAGTTTCTGAATATAAATACATTAGATAAGATACACATTTCCAATTCCACAGTAACTAACCTGAAATTAGATTAAAAAAAAAAAAAAAAAATTTGCTTCACAGTAACAATCTGGTATCTCATTCTCCTTGTAAATGTGAAAATTGTTTTTGAAGGTGCATTGCAAGCAGCTTCAGAGTTAGAAAGGGGTGAGATGCTCAAGGAAATTAGGAAAAAAAATAAGTCGCTCTGATTAACACCTGATGTGGTGTGGCAAAAATAATAGCTAGAAATGATTAGTATAAGCATTGCTTATGCAACTATATATAGTAACTATGAAAACAATTATGAACAGTCATATTCAGCAGTATCCAAAGAGATCTGACACACAAAATCTAGAATGAAGCAGAAATTACTAACTGAATACGAAATAACTCTGAAAAATGCAATTTGTAACACTGTTCAATAAACAGCTTCCCTGATCCTACTCTGGTAATTTCTTCCTGGTTGATCTAAAATCAAGCTTACAATCAGCAAAATAAAAAGTGTCTGCTTCATTTGCTGAATATATTGAACTGAGCCACTGGAACTTACATGACTTGCAGACAAAAAGATTAAGTCCTAAAGCTATACTTTTTGACCCATTATGTTTTGAAACTGTTGGGAAGGACTAACATGTCCTAGGCATATAGCTAAAGCTGCATATCTAGTTAAACAGGGTTTCCTAAATGTAGGGAAAAAAGAATTACAAGTCGCAATAATAATAAAGCAGCTGGTAACCAAAGGCCTTTCTCATCTGAGAAGAGGCTAATGCACTATAGGCCACATTTTTCTAATAGCCTCCCGATTGCAGTTTTCAAAGAGATTGAAAACTTTGCGCAGAAACACAAAACTGGTATTCCACAAATAAGCTGCAAAGCCTTTTGTTTCCTTCTGTTGTCTGAAGAGCAGATCTGACTATTAATATAAGAATCCAATTGTATGAAATCTTGCCATCAAAGAAAACAGAGCTCAATGCTGTTGAACACGGCCGCAGTCCACCCTCTAAAGGGCAGTTTTAGTCACTGAGCTTGTCATAGCCGAAGAGGTGGGAGGTTTTTTTTCTTGTGTTAGGTTGACACAGTTCATGCTGGTATTGCTACAGGACTACCGGCCTGTCATCACTTCTGTTAGGAACTTGTGTTTTCTAGAGCTTTAAAACTCTGCTGGTAACAAATAAATAAAATAGAATTATAGAAGAATTAAAGCTGTTTTCTTCAGGAAAGGGATTTCTTCTGACAGTACCCTCTAACTTATTATTATTATTATTATTAATTATAGAAAATCTAGCGTGTTTCTTGAGAATTTAACTCCCTCCCATGGAATATCAAGAGGAGTTTAAGTAGGTCTTGAACAGGAGATGGGAAGCATCTACACTGCCAGAAGTGAAGCCATTAAATTATATCTTCATCATTATCACTCTGTGAAAAAAATAATTTCCTTGGTAGCCTATAATTGTCTCAAAGGCTTCATTACAGACAATTCAAGCAGGTCATACATTTTTGAAATTTAGACTACCATTCAATACAGTTGTACAGTATCTGTAATCATTGATCTTTGTAAACTATTTTGTTGAATATCTGATTTACACTGCCAAGCCTTTATTATCAATAAAAACTTTAATAACTTGCAGAAGAGGAGTAGGTACTATTATTTAAACGGAACTGTAAGATTTTGTAACATGTGTCAACTCCTCTACTTTTATCCAAGGAAAGAGCAGTATCTGTAAGGTGCATCTTATTACACCTCTGATACGTTACAACACCTCTGTATTGGGCACCTTGTAACTACTCAGGAGTACAAATATAATCTTTCTGAATTACGTATTTCTATGCTGCACTCATCTCTAAAAAGTAATGGCATGAAAGAACAAGGTTTGGGAGAAAAGTTACTGATAAGCACTATCAAATCAGCTGCCAAATCAAGAATACTCAGATAAGATGAGGATTTCAGGACTTCAGTGAGAACAATTTCTACGAAAATCAGATCTAATCTTAGTTGGGCCTAAACTTACAGAGTTTGTTTTGTTTTTTTGTTTTTTCAAAAGCAACCCTGTTTTTAACTCACAGTACAAGAAGACTACTTCAAAGAAAAAGGAAGAGAGAAGAAAGGTAAATGTAGGATCCAACCAGAAAGAATTAATGGATACTGGAAGCATTTTTCTTTTCGTAACTCTTTTGAGATACACTTAAGAATAACATTAGAACATCAATTAAACATTATTTCCTGTACATAAATTAGAATATGAAGCAGAGAACTGAAGCTCACAATTTCAGTATGCAAGATACTACGAGGACAGAGGTAAACAAAATACCTACTGAAGAGTACATAGAAGAAAAAAAAGTATTCTGCCTTCCTTTCCTTTATACACAAATACAGAAACATTTGGGTCAAACAGGAATATTTGGTTTTGTTCCCTGAAATTTCCAATTATAACAGAAGGAAGAAAAAGAAAACATGAATCTGTTCTATGTTGAACTACAGTATTAGAAAATAGAATGGATGAAGAGGTGAATAACTTCCATGGGTTTGAGATAAATCTTAGAAGATGGCTTTTCTTTTTCCCCTCTTATTAGAAACTTCTCAGAACATATTGCCATTTCTCACTTAACCAGGGCAACAAGGAGAGAAAAACCACGCTAAAACAAAATTCAATCATCTTCTATTATTGCCTGAGGGAGTGGGGGGAGAACATAGAAAGATTTATGTAGAGAGCAGCTTTAACCAGTATAATGCAGACAGGTACCAGCTACAGATCATGAAAGGCCAACTCTTAAAGCTAAGATCTTTAAGGGGAAAAAAAAGCCTAGTTAATTCATAAACCATATAACCCCATTTTATTGTTAACTGTCCATTATGTAAAGATACTTCTTTAAGAAAATTTTGACATCTTTTTAAGACATTTTTCTTTGACAATTTCTGAGTTACTGAAAAGCCACCCATTGTCTCAATAGTTATTTTAAATAGAAGAAATCCTTTCCTTTGCATACATACAGACACCTGAAAAGACATCTGTTATCTGTTGTCATATGCAGGGACAGGAGCTGGTCTCAATGACCTTTGTGGGTCCCTTCCAACTCAGGACATTCTATGATTTCTAAAGCTTTGTCCAAGAATTTTAGAGTTTTGTAGAGCACTGGAAATTTTCAACCTGAAAGAATACTATTTGAAAAATTCTTAAGTCTGCAAAACAAACATATCTCCAGGAAAAAAAAAAAAATCATATAGAGAAAGCCTTTGCAGACTTTCTTCTATTTGTGAAGTATATTTGAGATGAAAGCAATACTAATATATCCAAGGAATAACTGCAGCATTTAGAACATAGTCTAAGAAAAACATTAACAAAAAATAAATATATCATAAAAGGAGAATTCCTAATGCTATGAACCTTCGTAAGATGCCATCAAAATTCAGAAATTTTCTCAGAGACCAACATGTTACATGAAGACTCCTATACAAAGTATATTCACATAGATACATAAGTATGGGATAAGATCTTGCATGTTATTAACACTGCCTTTAATAATTACAGTTAATTTTGTAGGTCCAATGTATACGTCTTGGAACTCACAGGCTATTTGTAAACCCTGGGACCTAGAAACACTCAGACCATACATTATTTCAAATCTTGTCCCAACATACGTGTAGACTGCCTCCTCTCTCCAGCATCCTGCTTTCCATAGGAAAGGAATGGTCTGGAGAGCAGTAACGGTGCTACAGCAGACTGCAGAAATCTCTCCTCTCAGGGCAGTTCAGGGACCAGCCTGTACAGGGGAGGCTGCATGTGACAGATCACAGCCATCCACAGATTTTGCAGTGGTAAAGTGTGAGGTTTTTAGGAGATGCAGTTGCTTCTAAAGGTATGAAGACTCAGCCAACAGGCAGCTAAAAAATATGCCAAAAGTTCTTTAAAACTTTGAATACAATTAGCAGATAAACCCAAAACATTTTTTTTAATCTGTCAGAAAGAACTCTAGGCTTTCTAATGAAAAAAAAAAAAAAAAAAGGTAGAACTGGAATCAGTACAACTAGGGGCATAAAGATGCCTTTTTCTTTTTTAAACTAACCCTTAGAACATCTTTTTTTTTTCTTGTTATTCTACAGCATCTCAAAGTGCACACATTAATTTTCTGTTCTCTGTAACAAGTTCCAGAAGATGGAAGGAGAATAGTTCACTCACTTTTTGTAAAAGGCAAAGTCATGATAAAAAGCGAATGATGCAAAGCCGACAGCAAGTCAAATATTTTAAGAAACTAAATTTTACAATACTCTACAATTTGCAATCAACTGCCACATAAAAAGTTTAAAGTTCTAGAACACGCAAAACCAGAATGGCAACGCTACTTCTTGCTCTTCACTCTTAAAAGTCTTCATTCATGGAAAATGAAGATGTTCAAATGAAAAATGGGAGAAGGAAAAATACCATAAAAATATGATCTACAACAATAATAATAATCTAAGTTATTAGGCAGCAGAGTAGCAGTAGATATACTACAATACCTTGGTGGCCCAAATGTTTTCATTTTTCTGGGATATGTTCCCCATGAAACATCGTTTTTAATTTTTAAAGACTAGAAATTTATGGCATTGTGATATGCTCTTTGTGGCTCCATCTCCCCTGAGCCACAAGGCAAAGAACGTTTTGTTAGCCCAATAATAAAATAATGCTACAGAGAGGATTCAGTCCTAGCATAAAAAGATCCATCATTTCACGTAGTGTAATTTTTTGCAGTAATGGTCATGTAGCAGAATGATGACATTAGCCAAAGTTATGTCACTTTACAAGCATATGAGTCTACTCTTTTGCCATGAGACAGGTCAAAGGAGCTTTCTGTATGCAAATTACAAAAACAAAAAAAAAATCTTTACCATAGAACAGTTTATTCAAATGAAATTATGTCTCAGTGTACTCATACTCCACCTAAAACCCATTAATTTCTCCCACTTCAGCCCTTCTGACACACTATAACCCCAGTATTTTCCTTAAACACACACACACACACACACACATCTTTATTCCTCTTCCAGTATTAGGGCAAATTTTTTCTTCTTCCTTAGAAATGTTTCCAAATGAACAGCACCAGCATCAAGCTCATAAAACAACCCAATCTAACAAAGACATTTCCTCTCATGACTGGCCAGTAATCAAACAAGGGTCTATTAGTTTTAATACGTACTCCGTGGCAGTTTAAATTACATCCAAACAGACTGATTAAAGCAGAACACAATTTTAAAGACATAATGTTCAAAAAGGTACCCTAACATTGAGCAGGCAATTTGCAGCATGTGCTGACACTGTGAGCAAACTAATATCTATGCAGAGCAGACAAATCCACGCATAGGAGTGAATGTGAGGGCTGAGCTCTTGGCAGCAAATCCCACCACAAGCACAGGGCTGCTGCAAAGGACTTGCTCGTGTCTGTCCTTCGGAGAGCAAAGGTTACACAGGGGCTGCTGGAACTGTTACTGCAGGTCAGAAAACATCTATTAATGAGCTGGAAAAATGAGACACTGTATAATGCCGAACATATTATACCACGACAAAGGTCATGAGTAAATTCCTACATATGCTAGATTGAAAGACTGGACTGATAAATAATAAACCAAGCTTTCCTCTCAGTTGTGTTATCCTGAGACAAACTGAACATGAAACTTGCCCAAAAGAGAACTACACATAGGCACAGCAGAGACAAAAACTAACAGCAGAGGAAAGAAGTAATATATGGAGTGCTGATACATAACTGGTGCCCAAAGGAAAGCTTTCAAGAACTAGAAATAAAACAGTTTCATCACAGACACACAGTATACTAGAAGTAGGGCTTATTTGATGACTTTTACAAAAATATTTCATATACCTCAAAAGGGAAGGAAGAAAAAAAGTAAGAATACATTTTAAAAAGAAACCAGCTATTACATAAAACAAGAGCCAAAACCATACTTGGGAAAGAGCAGTGTCCACTTAGATGCAAGTTTTTCCAAATTCCAGCATCAGATTTATTGCCAAACTACTATGGAAAATGGTACTTATGGTAAGAGGAATTAAAAACTCTCAAAAACTGCACAAGAACAGAAAGCATACATAGAGACAGCAAACGTTGATACTGACAATCGGTGTGCAACCCTTCTAGAAGCAAAATATTGGGGAAAAAAAAAAAAGAGAAAAGTTGTCAGCCTTTAAAAGAAGAGCCATAAGAAACAGACAAGCATTCCTTAGTGGTTACTGAAGGAAAGGAAGTCAAAAGTGAGATAAATAAAACAGGATGGTTTTCTCCAACATAAGTATCAAGAAAAATCTTGATAAAGGTTGGCAGTACCTCAATGAACTCTGAGTCAGAACACTGATATTATTATTATTACTACTATTATTAAGGGGGAGGAAACAGATAAATCAAGGTCAGGAGTCTCTGTCAGAAGGGGAACAAGATCTAAAAATTGTCTTTGTTAAATACTTCTCAGTAGTCTTGTGAAAGGTATGAGAGGTACAGAGAGGTATGGCAACACATAACAGAAGCAGCAACAATCACCAGCAGTCTCTGCATCATGCAAAAGAAAATCAGTTGTCCATATTGAAAGGACTAGATACCAAATTTGAAGGGAGAAGATATTTAGCTTAACTGCTTTTGTGTTGTTAGTTAACATAGTTCCCATTTTTTTTCTAAAAAGCAGTGATCACATTGTGAAAATTATTGTCACCACTGAGGTTTGTTGCCAATTAAAAAAAAAAAAAAGGTAAAAAATTAGTTACAGATAATAACAATTACCAACACCCTCTCCCCACCATTAGAAGTATAAATGCAAGTACTCATGAATAAGATTTATTATTGGAGAAAATGCACCAGCAGAACTAGAAGAGCAGAATTTTGCTGGTAAACTGCCGTACACAGAGAAATTAAAGTGGCCTTAAAAGTTCCACTCTCAAGAGTTCAATTAGCCAGCTCACAACAAGGCTACATGAATGAACTACAGCTACTCAGAACAAGAGCTGCAGGGCTGGGCACAAGACAGCACACAGTGTAACTACTGCCAGCATGTAGAAAAATAAATCCAGGGTTGTTAATGTTATTTTTCTTCTTAAGTAAAAGGAAAATTGGAATGCAGCAGCTGGAAATAGTGTTATTATGCGGAAAAATTCTATGCACCTTTTCTTTGTGTGAAATTCTGTTCTATTTGTGACACATTATTATTTACATTCAAAGCAAAATAATTGGAATTTTATACACAAAACAGCATGCATAGCCAACAAATATAAAACCTTATCATCTACAAACAGACTGGAAAATCTGCATTTAGGCACAGAAAAAGACTAATTTTTATAAATGGTCAAACTGCTGTGTGTATCTTTAAAATCACTAAACAGAACCTTTAGACTCCCAGCACCTTCAAAACATACCTCTCCACTTGCTAAAGGCCCTCTATACAATTGAATATATGTAACAGTTGGAAAATGAAAGCCACATTATTAACAGTAGAAAACTGAAATCTCTTGGGATTCATTTATTTAGCATGTTTTAGGTTTTGTTCTTTTAAAACCAAGTGCTTTGGGCCTGGTACAAGCAATAAATAAATAAGCACCAAAAATGTATTGCATTTGTATGTAATTTATATGCAATAATAAAATCAAATCATAGAGCTTTCAGCTTGGGAGCATTCCTTTGTTAATTCCCCAGGGAGAAAAAAAGATCATCGCTAATTCTGCCTGCGGCATTTTGAAATGTGATAATCATTACAGAAATGAAAAAAGTTCTGTTCTACAGATGCCTAACTAAGCTCCAGTTCTGGATTATTCAAACCACAAACAACAGGAAACCATGCGGATGGACAATTTGCAAATCGATCATGGGAATAACAGAAGTTAGACTCTAGGTTAGCATGCTTATTATGTCCCTGCCAAAATTTTCCTTGCTGTTAAATTAAAACGTTATCTTTCAAGCATATGACAAAACTTATTTACTCTATTTATGGTTAGTCAATTCTTAAAGAGGAGCTGTTTTACTTATCTCCAAAATTTGCTCAAGAAGCATCTATGAGGTATTTTAACCTAATAATATCCTTAATCTCTTTGTTTTTGCAACAAGATGCAAGTACAGAACACAAGGGCAAGACAGTATTTTGTGTT
Organism: Pampusana beccarii; assembly: GCA_013399365.1. Lineage (NCBI taxonomy): Eukaryota > Metazoa > Chordata > Aves > Columbiformes > Columbidae > Pampusana > Pampusana beccarii. Next base: position 309,853 of record VWYH01010186.1, on the reverse strand, counting down.
TCCTTCTTTGTTCCCCCGAATCAGATGGAAATGGAGAACAGCAAGAAAATAAGTTTCCACTACCTAGAAGCAGAAAATAGGCTTACAAGATTGCCAGTTTATAGCCTAAGAAGATTAATTCCTCCACTTAAGCCATAATAGAGGACAATCTAGAGAGGAGTGATGTTTAGCTGAATTGGTGCTAATTGCTCTGATGCAGAAGAAATAGGAAGCTGTTTTAACCTCCCATTCACACTGTAAAATAAAACACAGCATGTACATAAGCAAACTCCAGCATGGAACTCTTACCAGATTTCTCGTAACAGCAATCTCCCAGGAACCTTGTGCAACTCAATGGAAGTCAGAGTACATTTTTGACTTCTGACCTTGTGACAATTAGTAGGTAACACTGGGGAGAAAGACAACATGCCAAAACTCTGAGGAATCTCACAATGCTGCAATGAATTTAACTGCAAGTTAACTTCTTCTATACTATAGACCGGATTACCTGTATGACCAGCCATGCAGGAGTTGGCACAGGAGAACCCCACGGTTTTCTCCACACAAAGGAGACAGAGGCTGCAAAAGCAGCAACTTCTGATCCCAGTTGCTTGAAATACAGGGTGTTTCAAAAAGATGGACCTAATTTGAAATCACTGCCTTTTGAAATTGGGTCCATCTTTTTGAAACACCCTGTACTTCTCACCCCACTGCAAATGGTCAGAACAAGCAGGTATACCTGTGCCTTCTCTGTTCAATATGACTTTGAGTCACAAAGCTATCTTGCAAAGCTAAGCTGCTTTAGAAACCATCTCTCTTTTAGATTTACTTGAATATACTGACATTTCTTATGTCAAGATGCTGTTTCACAGCACTAAGGGACACCAGCAACAACAATAATTTCCATAAAACAGTCATTACTCCTAAAAAAATTTAAACAAAAATAAAAACATGACAACTTACTATACTAAAGCATCATGTTCTCTGCTTGTTTATTTAGCTTTAGTTCAGCTGTAAGCATAATGCTAAGAAATATCTTTGCAGCAGTTTTCTAAGTGCGTTTGTCTGTTAGGAAAGGTTAATATTATACACGTGACTTGTAAAGAATGTAATTTCTAATTTAAAATATCTTCAGCCCCATGCAAATTTAGGCACAAATCAACAAAGCCAACATTAAATCCTGTCTGTATTCTGGTGGTCGGGTAGCTATTAACTACAATTACATAATAAAACCCCTTGCCATAGTTCAAAATACAATCTATGCAGTAAGCTGAGAAGATAGATCCTAGAGGGCATTACTCTAGTTCTATATTTTGTACAAATTCAGTGGGTTTTTCCTTCCCCATCTTCAGCATTGGTTTTGTATGTTTTTTACAATATACTAAAATGCCAGGATGAGATATTAAACAGTAAAACTATCACAAAAGTATTTATTTATCAAAGATCTTCAGAGATCTCTAGTTTCTGTTCTGGTTTTTTATTTGTATTTATTTTAGCAAGCTAACCCTGTGCTGTATGCATTGGATAAGAACACACATAAGTAGGTTTAATAGTTGTAATTATACTACATACTAGCGGTAAGAACAGTAGTCTACTGTACCAGTTCTGAGCATTTATTGTTAGGATTTGCTGTAGGAAAGCAAGCAGAAATTTAACACTACAGAAGTGTTGGTTTAAAAAAAATGTACAGCAGTACACCAAAATTAAAACGGAGTTATTCCTTTTCCTCTGGTTTATACTACACAGTGAAGTAAGCACCACTTATAAACTATGTTAATTAAATCTTGGTGCATATGTATAATAAAGCAGGATGTAACTGTAGTACACTCGGACAAAGGCTGGCTTTTTCCATTACAGCTGGAGTTTCATACATTAAAAAAAAAAGTCCTTTAATTAATTTTACCTACTAAATAACAAGCTTTCTAGGGGTGCTATTCACATATTTTACTTACTAAATTAGAGCACTATTTTCCAGTGTGCTGATTTCCTGGCAACTGGAACAACAGACAAAAAACCCTAAAATTTCACCCAACAGCTCAAAGAGAAAAGAGACAGTCATCCAAAAGGAGAAAAATCCAAAAGCAGGGTGAACCACATTGATTGTAAGTGCTGGAAGAAAGGGTGTTAGATAACATTTCAAACAATGATACAGAAGGCCTCAGAACTAAAGGGATGGAACACTTCCACTGGAATTTCAGGGGCAAGAACTTCCCTATTGAAAGTAAGCTGATATATCAAGGTGGGACTCAAGGACAACTTAATCAGTCTCAATTATGTTAAAGAGATGGGGGGAGGTAAAGTCACAGAAGATTGGACTCAGCAACACTTTCACACAGCCTAGCGTCTGCCACGAAGTATATGGATGCCCAGTTCTGGGGGTGACACCTGGATTGTTTCCAAAGTCACAAACCTTCTAAGTGCCTCAGACCTCATTTAAGGATTTTATACTCACAGTTATGAAGTAGTCACGAATATTTTGGAAATCTTCCTATCAGAAGATATCCTGCCTTCTTTAATTGGAAGCAAGCATGTCAGCTATAGAAAGTTCATGGCACATTAGATCAATTTAATGTTCAATTTTTCATTGTTTATAGATAAATTAATATTTGGTCTATAAAATCGGCAAAGCTGAGGTGAAAACTTTCAAACACAGTCACAGACATTTACATACACTGATTTATTGTGAAAATTACGGCAAAACCTAAAGCTTCAGATTCTGAAAAATACAGCCAGTTATAGAGGTACTTGTAGTTTTAGATATCCAATACCAAAAAATTTGTTTGTGCTCTTTCAAATGAGGTAATTTTATGCAGATATCTCTAGCTTCTAGCAATACATATGTAATTCATTTTATCATCTTCGATTAACACTATGTGACACATTAGATGTTTCATAAGAAAATTAAAGGGCATCTTGTTTCTTACGTAGTTTTACATCAAGGTAACCATGTGTCTCATTCAGAAGATTTACAGCAAACAAGTTGAGCAGAAAGTCTCTAGCCTGAGTGTCCCTTATGCCATTCCATCCCAAAAATTATTCCAAATTTCTTGAAACACATAGGCATCTTGGGGAAGTCCAAGCAGTATCCTGACTGCCTTTTTGCTTCCTAAGGGTCAGAACTTGTCATGAAACAAATAGGTCCACTATAAATTATGCTAGAGTTGTGACACAACTCAAAATATTTAGAGGCTGAAACTTACTACAAGTCCTCTGAAAGGAAGTGTACATTATGAAAATCATCAAGGTAGTGTCCCTTTTATTCCTCTGTACAAGACGACACTTAAGAGTATTTTCAGTCTCATTTTATAATTATGGCTTTCACCACAGCTGAAAGATTACTGAAATACAAAACATTTTTTCTATGCAACTTTTTAAAATAGAAGAAATCACATCCATGTTGTAGCATAACAGTAACCAGGGGAATGGAAACACAACACAACAAATATTTATCAGTGCAAAGGATGCCTCATATATAAGGAGAAAAATAAATTACACCAGCATGCATAAACTCTTCATGTAGTGTATTTTATATATAAGCCTACAAAATGCCATAATTTATGTCTGCTATTTTATTTGAATCCGGAAAGTGATAGAAGTATTTCTCTGGAGCTATACTTTATAACAGATAAATTTAATAACAGCAAGAAGTAGGTTTACATCTTGAGTGTCTCAATCTTGGCAAATTTAGGCCCAAGAATTATGGATCCTTTATAATTACTTTCCCAGTATGAGATACAGTTCATAATCTAGAGTATTTTTATTGCTTCCTCACTGTACGAACCCCAGGAGTATGGAGAACTAAACATGACTCAGAACCTCCATTTGTATTGTTTTTGACTATTTGAAATTCTGCAGAAAGGCAATTTCTAAATACAGACAGGACATCTGAGAAAAATGTCTTTAGTTCCTAGAATATTGCCCACAGCAAATGCACCTATCCTGTAAATACCTGTGAATAATAAATTCACTTAAAACTGATACATAAATCTTATGTAGCCATATGAATGCCTAAATATTCATATTGCTTACCTAGACTGTCCTGCTCAGGTGAGTAGTCTGTGCGAAGCAGATTTTCAAATTCTGCTGAAAAGCAGTAGTAACTAAAAAAGCTTTCCTGAAACTTCCAAGTGATAGTTAAATGAAAATAATTTATTCTAGATTTAAAAAACAAACAAACAGACAAAACCCCACACCACTAAAAAACTCACCACCCTAAACACACACCACATAACTCCAGGCTACTTGAGTCTCCAGTGGTGAAACTGAAAAAGAAAATACTTAATCACTCTTTGGCCTAGCAAATTGAGAGTGTAGATGAAACAAACAGAAACCAAAGGCTCCAAAATGCTTGACACTATTTGTGATAATTTAAGTAAAGCCATTTTTGTTTAAAATCATGATTAAATGAATTGCCTTCACCTGTTATAAGCATGAAGGAAAAGTACACATTTCTTAGAAACAGAGTAACTCATCAGACTTCACAGCAGTTTTTCCAGAAACTGCAACGATCCAGGTTTCGCAGAAAGAAGGCACATGCCTCAAGTTCTCACTTTTTAAGAATTCACCCACATCCAAAGCTGTTTCCTGTGCGATAATCCACACAGACTATCTCAAAAACCAAGTCACATACAAAAATACTCCATGATGCCACAGGAGACGTGCAGCCGAAGGCCCTGTTTCAGCAAATAGTTAAGAATTGCAGAACCACAGAATGTTAGGGACTGGAAGGCACCTCAAAAGATCACCTAGTCCAATCCCCCTGCTGGAGCAGCAACACCTAGATGAAGTTACACAGGAAGGTGTCTGGATGGGTTTTGAATGTCTCCAAAGAAGGAAACTCCACAACCTCCCTGGACTGCCTGCTCCAGTGACCTGGCACCATCACTGTGAAGAAGCTTCTTTTTATATTTAAGTGGAACCTCCTGTCTTTCAGTTTACACCCACTGCCCCTTGTCTTATCATCGGTTGTCACTGAGAAGAGCCTGGCTCCATTCTCTTGACACTCACCCTTTACATATTTATAAGCCAACTTAAATACTGTTTTAAACATACTGACCATTCAAACCTAAAGATCCAATCTAACTGTAGCATGAGGGACATTCTGGAGACATGAAGACCTGTCTAGACACATTCCTGTGTGATCTGCTCTAGGTGTACCTGCTTTAGCAGGTGGGTTGGACTAGACGATCTCCAGAGGTCCCTTCCAACCCAAACCATTCTGTGATTCTGCGACTGACAGATTTCAGAACGACCCCGTAAAGCTAAGTCTACTAAAACGGGGAGAGGACTAACAAAGCGGTTTCCAGACCTTTCACCTGGAGGTTGCAGCTCCAAACGTTTACACACACTCTGCTGTGCCCCCCGCAGCACAAGGGCCCTGGGGTGCAGGTTCTCAGCCACCTCCTGCTGATCCTCGGGCTCCTTTAGCCCTAAAGACCTGGAAACCCATTCTCTACACTCGCTTTCCTTGCTTTTTAACCCTAATCCAGCCCTCACCTCTCTCCCCACAGCCACCCACGCTTAAGGGTAAGCGCTCCTTTCAGTCTCAGCCCCGGATCTCTTAATTCAAACGAAATCTGCCCACGAAAGGCAAGGGCTGGCGCGGAGGAGGAGGGGAAGGAAACAAACCGTTTCCTGTTGCTTTAATCCCTTCAGCCTGGTTTAAGCAACGCCGCCCGGGGCGCCCTGGCAGCCCTCCCAGATCCAGTAGAGCGTGAAAGACCGGCCGTAGGGGGCGGCCCGGCCCGGCCCGCTCCTCTGACCCCGGGAGGCGCCTCAGCTGAGGGGCGGCGCGTCGAGGCGGGGAGGGGGCTGCTGGCCGCCCGCTACGGCCCCTTCGCAGCCCGCACAGAGCGGCCAGGCCTCACGGTGCAGTGGGACTGGCCAGCCCGAGGCGGGGGCCGGGCCGCGGCAGGGGAGAGGGGCGAAGGCTACACACCCAGCAGGAGCCCGTCCATGTCAAAGATCAGGTGAGTGACCGGCCGCAGCGCGGCCGCGGAGGACGAGGCGGCCATGGCGAGACCAGGGCAGCCGGCAGCCCGCCTGGCGCTGGCGCAAGCGCGCTCCGCGGCCGGGGCCACTGGGGAGCGGTGCAGCCGCGGGGGAAGGTTGGGCTGGGGCGGTGCGGCGGCGGCGGGCGGGTGTGGGTGCCGGGAGCGCCGTGGGGCGGCCGGCGGGCAGCGGGGCGGGAGGTTGTTTGTTTCGTTGTTGTTTTTGTAAGACGAAGTCAATTCCTCTTCGTGGGCGTCTTGTGGAGGACTTTTTAGGCCCCGCTTGATGCTGTTTATGGGAGAGACGCCTTTTGACGTGTTTAGACCTTGTTTCCTCGAAAAACTTGGGCGTGCCTCTGTAGAGATTTACCAGGATAATATTGTCTCTGAATCATACGTACTTGGGGCTGTAAAGAAAAAGGCGTAAATCTATGTTAAATTGTGAGGAAAGAGTAAAGGTGTGTAAACCTGGCTCTTAAGGGCTGCTGGGCATGAGAATAGTTATTTGTGGCTTCTGTGAGTTTTCTTTTCCGAAACATTCAAGAAGCTCTGAAGTTCAAGAAGCAAGACGATGTTCTCAACATAAAGCAATATCTTCCTGCACGGACACATAATCTGATATTGGCTGGGCAAGTGTGAGGGAAAGAGGTAACTTTCCTCACCAGTCTTATAAGTCTTCCTTTTTTTCTTTTTTTTTTCGTGCAGGTAACTCACCGTTGGGCATCAAAATCTTTGAAATACCAGTTGCAGAAGCAGACACGAAAAGAGCCACGTCAGGCTCTCAAGGTGACATGCTGACTTGAAGATTTGTCCTACTTTGCCCTTCTGTGTGCAGGCAGTGGTTAGTTGTGTCTTCGCATAAAGGCAGTCCTGTCACCTTTGTCTGTAGGTAGGCCTCTCAGCAATTCATTTTTTTTCTGACGGTGCCTTCATTTGAATTTGGCAGTACTCCACCGTTTTGGCAAGTTAGTGGTGGCTGTTAAAGCCCTAACTGTAGGTGTCATACAATCATATTTAAATTTTAATTTAGCCCCCTTAGGCATCTTGCCTACACCCAAAACCTGTCCCTTAAAAGAAGTCTTACCTTGCATTTGTCAGAAATAGCATAGACACAAAGTCCTCATACCTCCTCCTGTTTTGGAAAAAAAGACAACGAATAAAACATCCTTGTTCCTTTTACCTTTTTAATAATAAAACTTGTCTTTCAAACAGTTTTTTGAGTTGGTTTTCTGGATTTTTTTTTTTTTTTAACTCATCTCGTTTTGTAGTGATTGGTTGATAATTCTGCTTAGGCCCTGCCTATGTAGGCTAGGAAAAAACTCTGCATAGTGCCTTAAATGTGTTTTTTATATGTAATGTGTAGTCATGACATACATCTTAGTTCTTGAGTAGATTTAAGAAGATGGGTCCTGTGATTCCAGATCACATTTTTCTTTGTAACCATACGAGTGTTAAGAATGCCCACAGCTGTTTTGTTTCTGCAATAAACACTGTGCAATGCGTAAATGTTCCAACTTTGTTTCAAACAGCAAATGCATTAGTTTGCTTAACAGTTCACTTCAGTAGGAGCGTATCTATAATCAATAGAAAATCTGTTAAAAGGAATAAAAAATCATTGTAGTAATTTCAATGCTTATAATGGTAGTATTCTGCTATTTGAAGAAAGAATGTGTTTCTGCTGGAAGAGTGTACTCTGTTGTGGCAAATTTCCAGAGGGTGAGTAATGAGTTTGTATGGCAGTTTTACCTGAGGTGGATGAATCCATTTTCTATTTATCAAATATTCTAAAAAAAGTCCATCTTTAATTGTTTTTGCTGGCATAGTAACACCTGCTTTTATTAACGAGAAAGAGCTATGTCACTCATGTATCCCGGTTGATTTTTGTAATTAAAGAAAAGCATAAGTATTTTGATCACAACTCCACCTCCCCTACCCTCTCCAAAAGGGAGATATTCACTATTTGTAGCCTGTAAACCACCAGTTCATCTCAGAAAACATAAGGCTTATGCAAAATTTTTAAGTATTTAAAGGAGAAATATATAATAAAGAGAACCATTATGATGAAAAAAAATTAAAATGTAATACACAAGATGTTCGGGATTAAGTGGTTTGTGTTACAAATCTTACTGTACACTTTTCAAGACAGTCAGGTGACCTGACATGCTGGTGACCTGACATGCTGATGACCTCAATTTGCTTTGCTTTACTCTGGCTCATCAGTGATAATCAGTGTCATGCTAGCTTACTTGATTCTTCAAAGCTACATTCAAACACAGGAAAATCTTCCCAATATAGACAAACTGTTTAGAGTTATTTAGTGTGACTAAGTATTCTTGCTAACAGAGTGAAAAGGGTTCAAACTTGAAGCAGAACTTTTAGGTCATGGTGGACTATAGTTTTCTAGATGCACAAGTAAGTGAAAATGCTGATGTAAGTTTTATTTGAGCTGTATTAAATATTTGTCTCAAACATCTCAGCAGTAGTATTTGTGTCTTGTTTTTTTTTTAAGGAGGAGTTTTTAAGAAGTTGATATTGAGAATTGCACAATTGGTTTGTTGTTGTGGTGTTGTTTTTGCTACATTATTATTTATTTTAAGCCTGTTTCAAGTGATAAGGACTTAAGGACTTCATTTTAATAACTCTTGAGTTCTGGGAAGCATACAGTGTTGGAGGCACGGCAACCATGAAAACAATTAATCCTATGCCTACAAACCTGAAGTCTGCTTATCGAGAAGGGTGAACTTGGGTTACTGAGACATAATCACGCAAATAGGCTTGAGTCCTGTAAAGTCTGAAGAACAGTTAACTACATACACATTTTTAAATGAATTTTACTTGCTATCAGGGCACATACCAAGTCAGATGAATAACTCTTTGCCGAGTTTTAAATTTTGTGGTGTAACATAGTACATATACATGCTGGGGGTCCAGGTTTTTGAATGACTCTAAGTTAGTTGCCGATAGGTAGCCCTTCTTACCCAAACAAATCTACTTTATCTGGCTTTGTAGTAATATGTTAAAATCACTTTGTTTTTATTGTTCTTGCGTGTCAGATAAACTGAAAATACTCAGGTGCATTTCCAAAGCGTTTCAAGTATGCAACACAAAGTTTTATGTACACATAACCTTTCATAAACTTTTTTTTTTTTTGACCTTTCTGTGTTTGTTTGAGTTTTCTTTACCTTGAAGCTAAAATGTTTTCCACATTACTGAAGCTTATGTGACTAAGTTATTTTCCTGGAGAGTAAAAGCTTCAGGACATGTTTGTTTTCTTAGGTAATGCACTTGAGTCAAAAATTGCAGTTTTCTATTTCACTACTTCATAATGTGCTCGAAACATGGATTCACTTACATATTTTTATGGCTTTGGTAGTAGCATCATGTGCTATGTGTTTCACACAGAAATGACTGACTTAATTTTTCTTGTTCTGCAGGCACCTTTGCAAAGAGGATAAACAGATTATAATCTATTTTAGTTTGAATATTATAATCTAAAGAATAAACCCAGTAATTTAAAAGCGTTCAGAATGATTTACAAGAACAGCTGTTAAACCCACTATTAGTAGCAAATTACTTGGAATGACTTAGAGTTAAATATAATTTAATTCGGGTATCAGCTGAGATTCACTACAGTTGCTATAGTTGAGCCTATAAGCCCTCAGAATATGAAACCCCTCCCAGTGCTGGATGTCACATAACAAGAGCTTTTTACCCTAAGAATATAAAATAAGTGAATTTTATTGTTTCTGTTCATGTTTTTACAGTTGCAAAAGGGAAAATGAGCATATTCCTTAAGGCTACGAAATAATACCGTACACCTGCTGATCTAAGTCATGTTTTATTGATTACGTAAGTCAAAAGGGAGTATATAATCTTTTATGAATGATGTGGGTCTTCTTACAGCCAAGCAAGCTAGAGGAGGAGAGCCATCCATTTTCTGAGTTTTGATATTTGCCAGCAATTACAAGCGAGTTAGTTACAAGAAAGGCATGTTATGCTTCAGGAGAGTGAAGTGACGAAGATGTATGTTGGTCATCTAAAAATTTATACAAGGCACTGTAAAAAGGTTCTTAAGCAGCAATGAGGGGTGAAATTCTAGAAAAGGCAACCAAGCGCACAAGAGGGAACAAGGGATTTAGGATATTTTTAGATGTCAATTGCTGTGTTTATTGATGGGATTGTACAAGAGAATGAACAGTTTCTGAAGCTGGGAAATGAAGACTTAATGCCATGCTTCGAGGCCTTTTTTTGTTTCCATTATAGTCAATGAGAATCGTTTTCTCATATCTATGGCTTGTGAATTATCTTTTTAACATAATTTTTGATCTTCCAGTAAAATATTGGCTGTGCACAGGCAAAGTATTCTGGTGATTAGCAGTGTCATTGTAATTGAAATCCTGAAGTGCTCAATGGGTACGTTGATTCACCCTAAACTATCAGAAAGATTAGGGCAGAAGGGAATACGTCCCCACATAAGATCTGAGGTTGTGTATCTTATTTTGCTTGTCCTGTACGATATGGGCTTCCTCTATAGGATCTTTTTGAAACTTTTTTGTATTATATCTAACTTTCTGTTATTGCAGGAGCCTAAAATACTGGTTATGCTCTTGGTTTTTTCTTTTTGGTTTTTTTTTGGTTATTGGTTTGGTGGTTTTTTTTTGTCTGCATGTGAAATTAATAGCTACCCTGTTTCCCAAAAAATAAGACAGGGTCTGGTATTAATTTTTTCTCCAAAAGATGACCTTTTTTACATGTATAGCTGCCTGGACACTATTTAAATTGACATTTTTATGAACTGTAACTAGGGCTTATTTTTGAAGTAGGGCATATATTTCGAACATCCTCAAAAATCCTGAAAAGTCGTGCTAGGGCTTATTATCGGGATAAGTCTTATTTTTGAGGAAACGGTATTTTTTTTCATTTCACTACAGTTTGATTGTTACAGATTATAGGAAAATTTTTGTAGTGCCATGTGAAATACACATTCTGTCAGCCTTCCTGAGCAAGACATCTGTCACTTGGTTGCCAGCAATAAGGGTGGAACTGAATGCAGTCACCCTTCCAGCAGGGCCTTTCAGTCTTGTGTTCTGAAGCTCAACCTCTTCAAAGGCTGCAGTAATTACATCTTCAGATGGAAAGAGAGAAGGAATTGTGAATCTCTGGGTCAAAAGGTCTCCAAGCCGCTGATCTGTGATGCTCCAGATTCAGGTTTTATATGTGTATTCTTCACTCAGCAGGCAACAAGCTGGGGAGTTCAATCTCCAGAGCTCAGACATTCTGCCTACTTCGTGGGTGCGTGCCCTTAAAAATTTCTGTCTACCCAGAAGAGCCGAGCAGAGATAAATGACTTCCCTGACACACAGCCCAGAATGTCTACATGATCACGGCAAACGTGCTATGAGCTTAGGTAGCACAGGAGGGCAGCTGCCGTGCAGTGCCACAGCCTTTCTTTTTTTGCAGTGATTCTGGTAGTCTGGATCTATCTAGCCAGAGAAGCTGTCACACTGTGCCGCAACATATGAATTAGCAACTCTGATCAGGAGGCAGAAATGGTGGGAAGGGAGAGGAGAGGGGGTAGTGCCAAGCAGAGCTAACCAGCTGCTTCTTGAGTCCCTGTTGCAGCTTAGTTTTATTAGATAAATGAGCTTTTCTTGACTAGGGGAGTTGGGACTTTACCTTGGCTGAAGGAGTTAGCGTACCTCTCAACCAGGTCATAATTCCATTTCGGAACACCTTCATCCTGAAGCTACTGCCCTCTCTTTCTGCCTACATGTGCAGACACGCAAACATGCACTGATAGTGTGCTCCAGAACATGTTGTGGACAGCCAGTGTCAAATATGCTTTGTGAGCACTAGCATGTAGGGCACTGACTAATTTTGGGGTGAGAGTCCCTGTATTACATTGTCCACCAACTTCAAGTATATGTTTACATACCTTGAGAAATTAGGTTCAGTGTGTTGTAACAAAATATATGAGAAAATGATGTAGCCATGTTTTATGCTTTGAACTAAAATTTTCTTAGCAGAAGATCTATAACAGATATTTGTTTTCATAAAACATTTATAAAACAAGCACCACTTTTAAATACTGATACAGTTAGATACTAGGGATACCTAGAAGGAACCTAGAAGGAGCTTAGTAGTTCCACCTAGTAAGTGCATCTCAAACATTTCACCCTGGGTTCTATAAGGTTTGCTCACCGTGACACTGCAGGATTGAAAGAATCCTGTATTTCCATTTCATGTGCTTACATATAGATAAGACCATAAGAGATATTCAAGATCTAAGTGAATTCTTTGAGACAGAATTGTGTATGCTTAAAATTTCTGTCCAGACATTATGTCTGATTTTTTCTAAATCTGTCACTGAATCTTTTGCTCTGCCAGGATATCCACTGTTCTTCCTCTACTCTTTTGTTTTTGGGGGGTGGATTTAAGAAATTTTGTTCCTTTAACCTTTCCTCATAAGTTATGCTTCTGAAGCTTTTAGCATTTTAATTGCTCTTCAGGATTCTAGTTTTTCTGTATCCTTAGAGAACTCTAGCACTCAGGTGATGTTTAGCTTTGTAACTGTGGGTTTTATAAGTGAAAAATAGGCTATATTTTACTAATAGACTGCTGCCTTAGTCCCAGGTGCAGCATACCTTTGAATTAACATGAGAACAGAGCTACCATTTTTGCCATAGTTTTTGGTTTTGTTTCTTGTTGGTTTTTTTTTTTCACTAATGAATGGTTTATCATTCTTGTGAAAATTTTTTACCAGTGCTGCTTAGTCAGGTTGTTCCCCATTTTGTACCAAACCAAAAGCTGTAAGCTTGGTGCCACTTGTCCATTTTAAAATTTTGTTTGTGGATCACTTCTAGCTGTATCCATATTAGTTAAGAATAGTCAGTATTATACTTCACTGAAAGAGATCAGGGGCAACATAAATCGTGAAGAGCTTAATACCTCTTCACCAGTTTGAAATATTTTTCTTTTTTTTAGGTATGAAGAATGATGATCTTGCAAGCCTGATGAGGTACATGAACAATTAGTGGTGTGATTAAGTTTGATCCTAAACTTTTAAAGCTTCAGCAGAGAGGTTTTGATGAACTGAGATGAAAGGTCTGCCTCACTGCAACTCTGCCCTTCCACCAGATAACAGTAAATCCAGTTATGCATCCTTCTATCTCCTTTTCTTCCCAAACATTATTTAAAAAATTATATTTCCTTTACTAATCTGATCAGTTGAACTCTCTTATACATATGAATATTCTTATATAAATGTGTAGATACTATTTCCTACTTGGTGATGAGAAGACCGAAGTATCTTAAAAAATAATGTTTCTAACAAATTATGAAAGAAAGTACAGAGTTGGACTTACGTGTCCATATCTATGTGGGAAGAAAAAAAAAAAGAAAATCACAAAAACACCTGTTGGTCAAAGCAGATAATGTAATTCTTTAAATAATATATATATGTTCCATATCATTGCAGAATACATTACTGGGTGATATAGTACCCTATTCAGTGTGGCCTAAATGCAGGCTCCCTGTTAGCATTGCAGTTTTCTCACCTACTTATGCTTTGAAGTCTTTGAGTAATTGTCACTTTAGCACTCTTTAGTGATTCTAATCAAACATCAAGACAAAACCCAAACAAATTAAAACCTTCAGTTCAGTCTTCTTTCCATGCCCAGATTTTGATAGGAGAGGGGGTTTGTTTTTTCACTCATTAACTCATTATTTTTTTGTATATTGTTTTAGTTAGAATGAATAGACCTTTTTACACTGCATTTTGGTTTCCATTTGAAATGTCTTGAATTGTCATGTTAATTAGCACAGACAAATATTTTCGTTCAATCTATCTACATTTTATTTTATCTATATCCTTGTTATATGTATCACTACTTTCTTCTAATTTATGTGATTACAAGTTTTTGGATTCATTTTGCTTAATAATGATTTGTCTTAATTTATTGTAAGTAAATAGTTATTATACATGTCTGAAGAGTTGTAGTGTATGTACATAGGAAACTAGGGTGAAGTACAAATATTTTTGTGTTTTGGCAATGGGTGTTGCAGGTCGTCTGTTATATCTTGTACTGCTTCTTATATGAAGGATTATTTCTCAGTACCTTCTAAAATATCATTAATCTAAAAATATTATTAATCAAATAGATTATCTGGTTATTTGTTTTAGGGAGATTGACAATATTTCTGTAAATTGTCTTTATTTTCACTTCTTAATGCTTTCAACAACTGCAAGAAAATAGGGGCAGAGTTTTTCAAAGGTTTAAGGTAGAGCTAGCATTTCTTGTTTGTATTTGAGACAGAGAAAAGGTTGGCAGTTTAAAATGGTTTCAAAGTTGTTACTGTACAATGTTATTTTAAAGTAGAGGGAGGAAAAACTCAGGAGAAAAGCTCTGAACAAGCTGTACCAATTTCTTGAACAACAGAAAAATGTAATTTAAACTTTGCATTTAGACAGCTGTTCAAAAACTTTGGTTCAGTTTGATTTACTTTGGTTCAGTTTGATTTCTCACAATCATTGTTAGCTTCAATATTGTGCCTGGAAGAAAAGTTTTGTATTTAGAAGGCAAGGCTTGGATTCTGTCAAGTTTTACTGGCGTTGGTTGTCACACATCTTTGGACACACATCTTTCTCTTCCTAATCAAGTTTCCTTGTGAAAAATACATGAACTGGGGTGAAGTGAGGAGGATCACACATAAAACTAGGTAGCACTTTTCGAAGTTTAATGAATGTTTTTTCCTATTGGGGTGTCCTTGGACTTCCTGGGAGGAGTCATTTTCTGGGAGCACATACAGTTTCTAAGAGAATGTATAGTGAGCAAACCAGGATGGGGGCTGTGGTGGACAGTATTTATGTAGAGAGGACCTCTAAATAGTTCTGTGCATACAGTGGAAAAATGTGAAAAACGCTCATCTGAAATTATGCTTTAAAAGGTGTTTTAATGCAATTTTTTAGAAATTGCTGTGTAGATATTATGCCGGAACCCTTACCATGTGTATAGCAGGCAGAAAAGTACCTGAGATTCTGGCCCTTGTTTTTCAAAAATATGATGCAAAATCACCCGCCTTTGAAAAGTCTAACAGGACACCTTCAGCAACAAACTAAAACAAGTGTCCTGGTTAGACATGTGTAGATGCATTATAAAACACGTCGAGATTGTGTCCTAGTCTCTTATCAAGAAATACTGTTGGTGTTGTGTAACAAGAAGTTGTCTTTTTCATTGTTGCCCTTTCTTCCCCTCCACCTTTCTGTTTCAGTTCACGTGACCGGACTTTGTACCTATTTACCGATAATAAGTCCGCAGCCATCTTGGTTGAAAACTAGAGGCAGAAACTGAAACAGTTCCGTGCTGCAAGGTAAAATGTCCCTTCTGCCTCAAAGTCTGTCATTTATATATAGTTTCATTGTAAACATTGAGGTCATGTATAGTTGGAGTTCATATTCTTTCACAGCTCAAAGCAAATTCTTCATGACAGGAAATCAGCAATTCTGAAAAGTAGTAATATATACAGTGTTGTCTTTTCCTCATTAACTTAAACCAGTGTATTTTATAAGAAATTAAAGGATCCTAATACTGTCTACTCTTGTCTGTAAGATACTGTCAACTGTAGTGGCAAATAATGTTGCAACAAAATGCACCTAATAGTTAAGTATTCCAGTGGAGTAGAACATTCCCTGCCTGCAGTGAGTTAAAAAGTGTATAAGCTTTACTTGAATTATGAAGGCATTTTGAACAAAAAAGCAACCAGGGTGTTTGTGAACTAGAACATTTTCCAGCTGTACAACAGTGGTTTTTCTCTTACCACTTAAGGTCTGGTTGTTTAAAAAGTAATGTTAAAAGTGTATGTAATTTTGATTATGGACTCCGTTTCAAGAATCAAATGGAAATGAATTGTTAAATAGTTTTGGAGGGGGTTAGGTTCTAAAATAAGCTTGTAGTTTTGAGGTGACTCTGGTTTGTGTGCACTCTGTGTAGTCTGACAAAATCTGTTTGATTCAAAGATGGAAGCCTGCAAGACTTAACAGTAACTTTTAAAGTGATGTTAAATAAATCTAATCTCTTCCTTTGTAATCTCATACACATCCAACCTGCTAACAGTGGGTAAACATAGCTACTAAGGGGGCAGTATCTGAATTACAGACTTAAAGAAGATTGCAGGGAATAATAAAGGTAAGGAAAATATGATCACTTCTGAATAGGTTGTGTCTGCTGGGCTTATACAAAAATATTACATTTGGGCAACTGCACTGAGACAAGAAGAAGCAAGATGAAACAGGAGAAGCCTGTTTAACCAAAGCAAGTGTTGAACAGCATCTGACCACATATATTACTTGCTATGCAGATTGTAATGACTCGTTAATAATATGGATTCCGTACATCCTGTCTTCTCACAAATGTATTTTTTGCTTCTGCCCTTAGGGTTTTCTCTAGGTGGTTTCCAGTAAGTGCAGACCTGTATGTAGGTGTTAAATCCCTGTCAGACCAGCAGCTGAGGCTGCTTTAATACCAGGAGAGCCACAGTCACCAATAAGTAGCACTGTGTACTCCTTGCTAGTGGCAGGACCGGTGTTGAGAGAGAAGTGGTGCAGGAGACAAGCAGAGAGACAAGCAGAGAGACACAGCAGCAGCAGCAGCAGGAGGAGTAATGGTGGAGTGGTAGAGATAATAGCAGTACCTGGGCAAGCAGAATTGGAGGCGTCGAGGAGCTGAATCCAAGAGGTATTTCCTCTGAGTTTAGATCTGTGGCACATCAATAATTCTTGAGTAGGAAGGGATGAATGAAATAAAATTAGCTTAGGGTGTGAAGGGGGAGAAGAGGAAGGCGTTTGGGATGGATTGTTAAGTTTTTAACAAGAACTGTGGCTATGGCAGTCTGGGCTGGGAAGACAGAAGTTTGAACTGTTTCAGGTTCATAATGACAGTGATCAAAGTTTACAAAAGTTTTAAATTACACAGAATCACAGGATGTTTTGGGTTGGAAGAGACCTCTGGAGATCATCTAGTCCAACCCACCTGCTAAAGCAGGTTCACCCAGAGCAGGTCGCGCAGGAATGTGTCCAGGTGGGTTTTGAATGTCTCCAGAGGATGATACTCTACAGCCTCTCTGTCACCCTCAGAGTAAAGAAGGCTATGGTGTAAAAATGGTCTAATCTTTTTTCCAGCATGCTAAAAAATTACTCATCAGCCATACTCATACAGAAATCTTAGGACACAGAGCTCAGACAGACCTGTTTTCCTCTGATGTCGTCTTAAACCAGCCAGATTGGTGGTTGTGTTGTGTTAGATGTGAATATGGTTTCTGCAGGAATCCATAGTGTTACAAAATGTTTTTAATTAAAATTAATAAGCTAGAAGGCTACTTTATGATCTGTTTGGTTTGGTTTGTTTTTTCTGTTTTGTGGGGGGTTTCTGGTTGGTTTTTTTTTTGGTGTGTGGGGTGGTTTTTTTGGTTGTTTTGGGTTTTGGTTTTTTTTTGGTGATATTTGTATTCTCCACTGCTGGCAGAACTGGCAACTCTGATGAAGAAAATTAGAAGCTGTTGACATGGATTAGTCATTTACAAAAGTTACTCTTAGCTACGTAAGAAGTGTCATGTCTCCAGTTCATATAAGTTATTCTAACAGACAACTGGATGTGTTGTCTATTATAGCAGTTGTCTAATGACAGCAAAGTATTAGTCTGAAATGATTGGAAAAGCAGGTTATTCATTTCAAAGATACTTGCAGCGTGTGCCAGTCCAGGCCAAAAGATAATGAGACCCTTGGAGCTATTATTGAGAAACCGCTCAAATGCTAAAAATGAAGTTAATACTGATGTACCACAAGAAAATTGAAAAAAAGGTGGTTTTAGAATACTTTTCGTATTTATTTATGCTCTTAAAATGTCCTACAAAATAAGGTGAAAATGAAATGAATTACTGTAATATTGAGCTGATGATAATTTTCATTTGGTTTTTCATGTTGGGATTTTGTCTCTTAGCTCCCATGTGCAAAGGGATGGTGTTCTGATTTAACAAGAAGAATATACAAGTTTCCGAAAGTCCCTATGAGAGAGACAGAAAATGAACTAAAGAAAAGAAAGGAAGGGGGGAAAAAGGGAGGAGATGAGAGGGAAGGAGCCAGAGTTTTCTACTGACACAAGGCAGAAGCAACTTGAATACCTTGTGGCTTAAATTGCTGTTTTTCCTGTATTGCTGTAATACAATATATACATTTCTACACTGTTCGAGATACTTTTTTTTTTCTGTCAGACTTTAAGGACCCACTTAGCTACTTCTTGTTTCGTAGGCAGATATTTTTAGTTTTAGAATTATCTGCTATTTCAGATATCCTTAATTTTAAGACTTTTGTTCTTATTGTTGTCTAATCCTATGAAGTTTAAATTCTCTCAATGTTTTTTCCCAAGATAAGCACATTCATGATTATTTTTTTCTTGATGGGGAGTAAGTCAGCTATTCCTTTGTATTAAATTATTAAGTCTATGGAATTGAGATAAAAAGGGGCCTTATTTTGTAAATGTCTTTGCCCTTTGGCTTGTACATTTTTCTAGAAGATTCTGATCTATGTAGTTTGCAATCAGGCAGCTATATGGCCACTATGCAGCTCATAGCCCTTCATAATTGTACAAGTGTTGTTTCCAGGGTAGATATTTTCCTGGTTTGTAAGACCTCCTCATTTCATCCATGCCTTTTGTTTTCCAATAATTGTATTTTATTTTTAAGCTATTTTGTACTTGTAGAGTTTAGAGTGAATAATGCTAGTGGAGTATCTCTGCATTAGAGCTGGTTAGAAAATGGCTTACCATCTTTCTCATATATATATATATATATGTATATCTTAAGCTTTTTTTTCACCATGTTAATTGGGACAAAATAAAAATTATAAATGGATAATTCTATTATCTTTGTTCTAATTTTCCATTAGATCTTAAAAAAACCCAGGAGATTTGTGGGGTAATCTTTTAACTGTGTTTGAAATAACATAATAGAAGTATCTTCCTGCCCATGTAATTCCCTGAACAGTAGTTGTATGACAGAAGTAACAAAAGACATTTACCTTTGTTTTAAGAACTGTAGAGAAGGAATTTGGTCTTCAATAAGTAGCTACACTTATTTATTTTAAATGTCTCTTGTGCAAATGAAGAGGAAGGAGAAGCTATTCTTTCACGTCTTGTGAGCCTCCTACTTACACCAGCAACACCATCAGTCAACTGATCTCAAATTGAATTATTTTTTACTTAAAAAGCTTTTCTATTTCTGCCTGTGTTAGAAGGCTCACATTTAAAATCTGGATGGATGGGATCACAACAAAGAAACCTTTAGCTAATGGTAATCAATGAAAGTAATTTCCCATTGGATCCGTTCATCCCTTTTCATTTCAGGTGTGGTGTATTGGCCCTGGCTGACAGCCCAGCACCCACACAGCTGCTCCCTCGCCTCCTCCCCTCCCCAGTGAGATGGGGGAGGAAATAGGAGAAACAGGAGTGAGAAGACTCACAGCTTGAAATAAAGACAAGGAAGTCCCTTACCAGTAACTGTCATGGGCAAAGCGACTTGGGGAATTTAACTTAACGTATTGCCAGGTAGCATAAATATTTAATTACTGATTGAGTATTGGGAAATAACAAAAAAGTGCAAACATTTAAAGATGCAGAAAAATCACCTTTCCTTCAGTTTTCCCCAGCTTGACTTCAGATTCCTCTTTTATACCATTTTAATCTCCACTTCACACTCCTGACATCTGATGTGTTACTGCTGCAGGTCCTACTCGGTCCCTTCAGTGAGGTGATGGGTGGCACAGGAGGACAAAGTCGGTGTTTGGCCGTTTCCCTCTCCCGTTCCCTGACGCTCACTTTTTCCTTGTCCTCCGGCCTGGGCCCTCCTTGGGCCATAGTCCCTTTGGGCACGTAGCTGCTGCAGTGTGGAGCACCTCCTGCTGCTCTGACCTTGTTGTTCCTTCTTCCTCCCTCTCTGCCCCCACCACCCTTCTCTCTGGGTTTACCCCCTCAGTATTTTTTGCTCTTTATTAAATGTTTCCCCCAAGTGCCACCATAGTGGGTGATGGAGTCAGCCGTGTCCTGCAGTGAGCCCAGTGCAGAGCTGGCTGGAACTGACTGTGTCTGGCACAGAGCAGCCCCTGGGCTCTTCTCACAGAGTTACCCTCTGCAGCCTGCTCATTGACAACTTCATCCAATACTTACCATGAAAATGTGGTGTTGGTTTCAGTGGTTTGGTAAACTGAGATAATCTGAATCCAGATACAAATAATATTTTGTTTTGATAAACTTGGGAGTTATGGCTTTTTCTTTAACACTTTTTCTAATACATGTTCTTTCTAATAGTGTGTCTGGGAAAGATCACAAAGGTTGGACATAAGTCATAGTCCAGACACAACCATTTCCTCTGAATTAGTTTACGTACCTTCTAATACAGCCCTTCTCAGTCTCTGCAATGGGACAGATTGAGCAGCTCCTTGTGGATAAGAGAGAGGGCTGCTCGCTGTACACCTTTCTTCATCAAATGATCTGAGTATACCTATATCGTACAATAAGTACACTGTTACTCTCTCCTCTCCTACCCTTATGTGACAGCACCTACGCGTGCATCACTGTCCTGTGATGAGAAAGAATGCATCCCCCATGGTGTGATGGGGGTCAGGGGAACACGTGGTACTTGAGCATGCGAGTAGGTGCATCCCAAAGATGCACCTTTTTTAAGACCAAAATACACGCTTTCCATGTGAATTGCTATACAGTACCTGTACACATTAACAGCCTTGTTCTTGTCATTTGTTGGGAGCTAAGTGGTTTTTATTCTGTGACAAGGACTTCATGACAGAAGGTACTGGGATCTAGCAGTGACTGGCCAGTCACAGGCTGGTTTGGTTGCTGTGTGTGTAGCCCTTAGGTGAGAAGACAGCAGGGAGTAGGCTGTGAACCACAGTCTGGCTGGGCTTGTAGTCTGTTGGTTGGTCACCTCTGACAGCAGCTTCCTTGAAATATCATCTGGCTTGAGTAACAGTGGGGAGCGTAATTTCTATTCTGTCAGAACCCTGTCAGAGATAAAGTTTATTTGTCTGATCAGATGTGTGATTCTAACCTAAATACAGAGTTGGCTATAGCTGACTCCAATCAGAGAATTACCAATATCCCTATAAATAATCCTTGCTGTTGGATGTAAACACTTATATAAAATATAATTTCTTTGAGAATAATGAAAGAAGAAAATATTTAAGATGGAATATTCATCAGATTGCTATACAATATGGAAAGGACAAATACATTTTTTTATACATTTTATACATTGTTAGACATTTTGCAACTGAAACTCATTAAGAGGTCCCTCGTTCCCGTTTTTAAGTGGAATTACTCACAGAGTAAGAAACATCAGCAAGGTTGGTAGGGCACTTTATACTAATTGAAAAATGTTGTGGTTGTTTATTACACAAAGTTATTTTTTCATATTTTACGCTAAGCACACACACAGGCAACCCACCATCAAGGTGGGATTTATTTCATCTAAATTTATTCCTTTTGTATACACCTTGTCTAAACTAGGTGTTTAGACCCTCTTTCTAATCTGTGGAAAAAGATCGTGAGCATCACTTCCAACATTTCATTATAGCAATCTTAGGAAGAAATGAATCATCTTCTTAAGGTGCCTGTCTCTTCCTATTAATTAGAGAGGAAGCCTAGATAATTAGCTCAGACTAAATGCATAACTTTAAGATGTATAAATTCAGATGGATTAGTTAGCACCATGAGTGCCTAGCTGATGTGGGACAGCTAGGCATTTAACTTCTACATAGTTAATATTGGCTGAATGCAGCCTTTTCTCATTTTTTTTTTATCTGTCACAATCAGCTGTATTGAGAGCCCTTCAGTTTTATCATAATGCAAGTATAAAGAACAACAGAGCTGTTTAAAAAATAATAGCCCCACACTTTGAGAACTAATTAATGCAAATGCAACTTTTCTTTAAAAGAAACATCCTTTTGGAAATAGTATAACGTACTGGATCATTTTATTGATGTGCTACTTGCTAACTTTATGTAGCAAAGAAAAATGAACTAACCGTTTCACTGCTATTTCTCTGATAGCCACTTTGACTAAAAAGAGTGGTTGCAGATAAAGGAATATTATGTTATAAAATCCAAAGTTTTTATCTTGAGAGACTCCAGAGGATGCCAGCCAATAACAAGAGGGAGGCGGGTTTTTTGAAGGTGAAAGGTGTAACCAATAAGATTAAGCTATTGTTTATATGTTGATGCAATTCAAATGGACATAACCAAACTCTCCTGTTAATTCCATGTGTAAAACTTGCAGCCTTGCAGAGCTGTACAGTCTTTATCTGCTTGTTTATCATAAAAACAGAAGCACAAAGTTTTAGTCACAGTTCTTCTTCCTCGTGCCCATTTGACACTCTTGAAAAAGACGGTATTGAAAAGTCATTTCACATGCCATCTAGCTCTGGTATATAAAAAACACCTGACTCAGCAACTTTCAAAACTGTTAATTGAGCTAGATATCATGGATGATTTTAGCTAAGCCCTCAAATTATGTAAACAAGTGTCGTATTACGTTGGTTAATATAGCCTCATAAAGTTCTTATTCTAATTGGTATACACATTAAAACAGATACTTGATAATAGCGCATCAACAGCTTTACACATGTTGTAAGTCAGCATTGTGTAATATTTACTGAAAATGATATGGATTTCAGAAATTAAGCTTTCTCATCTATCTCATCTTTCTGTTCCATCAACATGTATTGGTAATCTTTTATATATTTATGCTAAACACAGAATGTATGCAGACCTACAATCCTTGAATACAGACCTAAAATCCTTGTGAAGTGGTGAACTGTAAAGACAGAGTGGAATTGCATCTTTCATATGTGCTCATACATTTTAGTAATGCGCAATTACTGGAAGAGTTCTTTTAATTGTTTAGAACTTGTCTCTGGTTTATGGGAAGTGACATGACACAATCACTAGCAGTTACTCCTGACTAGCTTGATTAGCTTTTTCTCTTTTTTTTTTTTCTTTTCTTTTTCAATGAAAAGCTTTTTCTCTCTCAGGATAGTGCGAAACTACCAAATAGGATAACTACCTGTGTTATCCTGTGATTCTCTTTTACTATATTGCTACCAGAGCCCATATTCAAAATTAAATTTCTAATGAGCTAACAAGGAATATTGCGAAACAGTAATAATGGAAAACAATATATGCTCTAAAATGTGTAAGTAATTATGCAGATTTCTATTACAAATAATGACATTATATCACAAAAGATAATTTTGTCTTCAATTCAGGTTATAATACCAGAAATATTTTTTATTATTTATTAATACTGCCATAAGTTCTTTTGTTTAGTTGAGATGAAGCTAGCAAATTCTTGAGAGACCGTTTTAAAAAGATACCTAAATTGAACTTAGATTTGATGGAGGCTGTGTGGCTTCATCTCTGTTTGATTCAGATCCAGTAATTAATCGTGCTTGAACAAGAAACATGATTATTTGTTCTGGTTTTCCCAATTCATGTTACATGAATTTTTTGTCTTACGAGACAACTTTTAATAAATTAAATACGAATTTTCAGTTATGTACATAATTACCTGAAGATGCGTATTGAAATCTAATGGCACTTTTCAGAAATGTGTTTACAGATACAGACAGACCCAGCCCACACCGTGAGAGGGCTGAATGCAAATCAGTTCCAGCCTGGGAAGCAAATAGTCATCTAATCTAGCATTGAATCTGAAGTGCCTAACCAATAGTTAGGATGAAAGATTCCTGTGTCTCTTGGGCTTTTCTGGGAAAAAGAAATGAGAAGAACGTGAAAGGTTCCTGGACCTGAGGAACTGGGAGGAGTATGTCTGGCTCTGAGGAGTGGAAAGGATTCTGAGAAGGTATCTTAACCGGGAAGGAGAAGAAATAAGAAAACATTGAAAAATCAGCGTTAAGAAATAGTGAGTTTACACTATAAAAATAAATATTAGAAGCAACCATACTGAGACTGAGTTGCCACTGATCATTTGGGATACCATAACTGACTTTTTGCATGATCTTAGCTTGTTGCAAGTGCAAAGTAATGTTTGTTTGTCTAAATGAATTAGCATTAGGAGCAGGCCAAAAGTGTATGGTTTTATTTCTTTATTTTGCAGCTGTATGGCATAAAAGATGCAACAGATATGACTGACTTGTTAGAGAGGAATTGAGAGATTTGAAAAAATCTTAATCTGATATCAGGATATTATTAATAGTATAGAAAATTACCATTTTAAAAATTGTAGCAACTTTTTTGTTTCTCATGAAGCTGAGGGATTTTCTCTTTGCAGAATCTTATGGAGGGCAGGGTTTTCTAGTGTGTTTACAGCATGATATTTATGGATTTTTTTGGAAATTTTTGGAGTTTTGTTTTTTTTCGTTGTTTTTGTTTTTTTGCATACCACCTAAGGATAGCACAGCATTTTTTAATGAGGTGGATGTCTTTAAGTGTTGCTTATTTCGTCAGAAAATACTATACCTTCAAGGATAAAGTATATTAAGCATTTTCTCAAAGGGTTCTGTTACATTAAAAGAGTAGTTTTGAGATAAGTTGCTTAATCAAACTGAATTAAAATGCTGGGATGATTCAGCTGGGAAGAGGGGTTTGAAAGTGTTTCATATCATCGTTCTTGTAAGAGAAGCATTTGTCTGTAGTAATCAGGATAAGGATGAAACAACTAGCCGTATCTTGAGCCAGTTATCCTGGATGGGAGGTGAGAAGGGAGGGGATGGGAAGGAGGGCTCTTCAGCTTTTATATGATCTGCCAACATTTTTTAATGCAGAAAACTTAAAATAAGTGTTTCCTAAATCCGTATGAAATATCAACAAATAGTGGATTATATCTATTATTTGGTTTCATCCATTTGTTCTTATACATTTATACTTAATTTGTTTTAATTCAGATAGAATATATGTATTAGAATCCCAAAAATGTAATTTGAAGATATGTAGAAGAAGGAGAATCTGTGTGTATATGCACCCACATACATGTACAGATGTGTATATTGACACATGTATGTATGTATGCATGTATATAGGTTCATATACAATGATTAAAGTATTGTAGTTTGAAATAGCACGTATGAAATCCGAATTTTTATGTGACTCATGTGTAGGAAATTAAGCACCTCTTAAATCTATTCAATTTAGCAGCCACCTTGGGAAGAAAGAAGGTACTTTTAGTCCTATTATATCACAGGGAAAGTGAAGCAGAGATTAAAAATTGCTCTTATGTGTCCTACATGCAATTAAGAAAAAATAATGCCACCTGAATCTAAAACGTAAGCCTGCAAAGCTGAACCCTACTGCAGAAATATCTAAAGGATGTTGTGGAAGTAAAACAAAATCGAATTGGTTCAATGCAAAAAAAACCCAAAACAAACCAACCAACCAAACAAAAAGTTAATTGGTCCAAAATGGATTAAAACTAATTCACGAAGGTAAAAACAACCATGGGTGGCTAATCAGTACAGTGCTCTGCTGTCAAAAATGCCCTAAATGCTGACTTCCAAAAGTTAGAAGGTTGCACTAGTAAAAGAATATACTTGCCAGGTTTCTTACGTTATTTGAATTGGCTGCTCTTGGAGACCACATACTAGGTTAAGTGGAAGCTTCCTCTAATTTGGTGTAATTGTTTTCATGTTAGGTCTACACATGCCTGTCTTTTCACCGTTAAAAACCCTGGTGTGACACAGATGAACCTTAGCATTCTCAGAGCTTCATTCTTTTCACATCATTCTCTTTTTACTCCTTCGTGTTTCTTTGCTGTTGTCCGTTCCACTCAATTTCATCCATCCAATTTTTCTGGCTTTTCAAGCACATCCCTTCAAGATGCATGAAAGTTTGCTGCAGAGAGAGTACACCAGAGAAATCAGAGTTGTTTGGATTAATTTATTTTTTTTTCCTGTTTGCTTGTTGAGTTCACTTTAGGGATGTGATATCAGGTGGAGGCAAGTAGCCTAATGCGTGGAAGTGTCTACAGATACTCCCTCAGTGTGGAGGAGTGTCCGGCAATATTGCATCAGAGACATCTTTCAGTTACAATTTTTTTTGTTGTTGATTTGCAAAATGAGAAATGGAGGTACTAAATGATGGTAACTTCTTCAAGAATAGATCCAGACGATACGAATTTCGCCTCTTTGTAAATGAAAATGATCTAGTTGGTACTGGTCACAGCTGTTGTTAACTTTGCTGTGTAGATTTATTTAAAATACTATATGAAGAGGCTGTATAGCATGTATAGCGGAAGTTTTTCATATTTGACCAAGGTGATTAATTTTCTTAGGCATTTTGGTGAATAGGTTATATTCCTGCTGGTATCTCTACACAGACTTGAAATCGCTTTAAAATTCAGTAAATTGTAGTCAATTTTTTTCTAAGGTACTTCACGTATTTTTTTAGTTTTTTTTTTTTTCGTTCTGGAAAATAAAATACAGCTACTACTCTGGTTTCCAACAATAACCTTGCTCAGTAAAAGAAAAATTATTTTTCTCTGTTCATTAGTGGCTAAAGGATGAACACATTTTCAGGAAGACTACTCTCCATGGCCCCATACCTTCTAATTAAAACACAGGATATTTCATTTGTACCATTTGAGTCAAACCTTGGAATTGCTGTTTGTAAAACTTGCAAAACCAGCTATCTCCATGCCTTTAAAATTATTGTTAGTGGCAGGAGTATATATTTATGTGTTTTATTCAGACAATATGAAACCTACAGCAAAACTGAGTAATTCTGTGAAATAGATGTGCAAGTCCTGCAAGCATCTCTCCAACTCTATATGTAATGTCACCAACATATGTCACCCTTTTAAAACATCTCTATTGCCATGGGCCCTGAGACCCTTGCAGGCTGAACAGTGGAGAAAGAATTTAAGATACAGGAGCAGGTTGCTCCTGTCCTATGGGGTCAGCATGTTAGTTCTTCTCTTGCAACACGTGGGAAGCAATTCACTCTTGTTTATCCTCTGAGGGAAGAAAGGTAAATCTACTGTGCACATTAAATGTCTGCAGTGTGACAGGTGCTACATATCTTCATTAGTATGGTAATTTGATGAAGTGTTGGTTAGATGCATCCCGCCAAGCAGAACTGCATTTAGTGTTCTGGTCTTAAGGTTTGTGTATGTATTTTCCATGTCTGAAACGAAGTGGATGGCTTCCCATGGAGTAAAGCACGTAAGGATCTGTTGCTGCAGTGGCAGGGCTGGGATCTTTAAATGTTGCCAGCTGAAGTCTGAACCAGAACTGTTG
Source organism: Pampusana beccarii (assembly GCA_013399365.1). Classification (NCBI taxonomy): domain Eukaryota; kingdom Metazoa; phylum Chordata; class Aves; order Columbiformes; family Columbidae; genus Pampusana; species Pampusana beccarii. The sequence continues at coordinate 282,575 of VWYH01010186.1, read as the reverse complement.
TCATCAAAGTGAGGTTAATGGCTTATAAAGTGTATGTTAAGCAGTAAAAATCAGCTGGTATAGTCATTAGTGTTTTATCTGTATGTGAACAAGCACTAAAAGAGTAAAAATCCTCTTTGCACCTGTACTTTCTGGCAGAATGGCAATAATGAAGGTTCAGAATCAGAAGCCCCAGTCTGTGTTAGTTGATCCCCACTATTTTGATCTCTTCTCACATGTATCAGTTTCACGTCTTGTCTGCCCAGGCTCTTTCCAGTCAGTTCTCTTCATCCGCCTTAATCATAATTCCTCAGCTCTTTCATCCCAGGCACTCCCAGTTCTCTCACCTCTTTTCTTCAATTTGTTTTTCTATCCACTGCAACTCTATCCCTTCCAGTTTCTTAAACCCTCTACCACAGGGGTGTCATTTTCACCAGGGGCCACATCAGCCTCGCGGTTGCCTCCAAAGGGCTGAATGATACAGTCTTAAAATTACATTCGGCCCTTTGGAGGCAACCGCGAGGCTGATGTAGCCCCCAGTGAAAAAAAATGAGTTTGACATCCCTGCTCTACCATTTCTCTTCATTTCAACCTCCAGCTCGCGTTCCAGCTGAGTCTCAAGCTTCTCTTCTTGCTCTTTATTCAAGTCAGTGCAAGCTCTTCCAGTTCTGACTACTTTGTCTTCTCTACCAATTCTTTTATCCACCACACCTCACTGATTTATGAGTGTGTCTCACTTGATGTCTAGTCTCTTTGTACCAGCTCTTCCAGTTCTGGCTTCTTTATCTTCTCTCTGGTTACTTTTATCTATCGTAACTCCCTGATGTACAAGTTTTTTTCTTTCTTGAGCTGCTGTCCCCATTCTTTCTGGGAATCCTTGTTTCTTGCTCTTGTTCGTACTCTTTCACTTTCAAATTTTTACCTCAGTCTTGGTTTCCTCTGCTTTCTGTCTTGTCCCAGCATAATCCGGAGTGCAGAGGTGACTCATGCCTTTTCTGCATTTGAAAAGGGCTGTCTGCATCCAGACCAGATGGGAGCAGTTACTAGGGGCAAAAGAGAGAGAGTCTCTGTTCGTTTTTTGATGTGTATACCTGGCACAGTCCATCACAGCCTAGAGGCACTCGGTTGTAGCCAGGGCATAGTCAGTGCAGTTTAAAACAGAGATATGACAAGTCCCTGTTTAGGTAAAATAGCATTCATAGCATGCACATCTGCAGATAGACTATGCTTTTATCATAAAAGTATATCATGGTGTGTGGTATTGTATATAATAAATTCTTCATGTTTTAAGTTCGATATACCACAAGCATTGCTTATAGAACGTTGTGATATGATATCAAATATTTTTACGTAGTTTTGTTGTAAGCCCTGATACTTAAAACATTTGTGAAGAGCTTGTTCTTAAACATTTCCTTTCAGTGATTCGATAATGCATCTATTCACCTGCTTTTTATTCCTTGTTTAAGAGAAATTCAGTCATTTACTTCAGCAGCAGAATTGATTAACTTTTTTCCTGCAATGAACCTTAAAAAAAATTTTTTGTCGTTCTCATAATTTCTTGCTGTGTATTGCATCTGTGTATGCAGAAGAATTGTCACTGAGGTTGTAACTAGTTCTTTGTCTGTATTTAAAGTGTGCAAAGAAGTGGAAGGAAAAATTACCTATGTAACTAAAAGGTACATTTTTATTTTTAAGACATATGAGAGAGAAAATAATGTTTAAAAAAAACTCTTGAGAAAAAAAAAATCCAAATGAAAATATAGAATCTAATTTTCTTTTTCTCTTCTACTACACAATCCAGGGCAATAATAGTGCTGAATACGATTGCGAGTCAAATTTTTTAAAAGTCTATCTATTATGTTTTTCACCTGTTCCTATACATCAGGAAGAAGATGAGAGTCCTTTTATTTCTAGTATTTTACCAGTGTGCCATGAACAGTGTCAAAACACACAGTGCTTCAAATCCTAGTGTCATTTTACTGATGGCTGACGATCTTGGTATTGGAGACCTGGGATGTTACGGAAACAGAACTTTAAGGTATGATGATTAATTTGGGAAAGTCATAGCTTGATATTTAGTTTTTCTATGAATTTGTAAAGTTAAAAACACTAATACATTATGAGTTTTGATTAGGTTCTTTATAAGTAAACAACGTTCGTACCCTTTCCAGAGAACAGAATACTCAATGTTTGTTTTCTTAACAAGAAAAGAAGACATCTGATGTATGTATCCTGCTGCAAAGTTGCATCATAAACAGAGAACTGAGCAACCAACCACATAAGGATAGGTCTAGAGAAGGAAACTCTAATCAACAATTTTGTTTTAAAATATACATGATGCAAATACTATGAATTAAGTATATTTTGAAACACTCATGATTTGAGACTAAGCACTGTCACTAAGCAATTGGAGATAAAATACTGATTTTTTTTCCGTCATTTATTTTCATGCTGTAGTCAGTAAATTAATTAAAACAAATGTTAATATACTTGAGTGATGCAGCAGTGTTCCCCAGTATGGTCATTACCACCAGCTTAGGTATAATGGTTCTGTGAAGAGCACAAATTGTACTTTGTTGTTGTGTTTCAGTGGTGCAAAGTTTTTGATCAAGTTAAATAGAACATTCAGACTAAAAGCACTGTCCTGTCAAATGTTAAATACTTTTGTCCCTGCTGAACTTAGAAGTAAAAACTCCTTATAACTCTAACTAAAAAAAAAACAAAAAAAAAAACCCAAAAAAACCCAACACAACCAAAACAAACAAAAACCCCTCAAAAAAACCCTCAAATTACAGCTCACTCACAAGGACTAGAATTGCTCCAAGATGTATGTTCTCTGATTTGAGAACTCAGGACTAGATCTTTGGAGTATGAGGAAATTTCATCATACTGCTTGTTGTCAGTAGGTGATATTATAGCGAAGTAGTCTGTTGGAAAATTGATGTTTCTGACTATTAGACTTAGATGATGGGACCACTAGTGTGCCTTGAGGTCATGGTCGTTAATCTTCCAGGTCAGGGACCTATTAGAGCATCCTGCAGCTCCTGGCCAGTCTGCATTTCTATTTTTTTTCTTTAGAACCAAGGGCACAGGATTTCTTTCTGCAGGACCCAGTTTTGATCTTCATAATGAGCCAGGTCACAGACAAGTTTCCCATGCAGATACAGAAACTTGGGTGTATTCCTGGGTCGAGTATTGCAGACGTGGTCACGGCAGACATGTGAACATCGTTAATATAGAGCCTAACACAGAGTCATAACAGTTTTCATCTCCTCTAATAACTGATACCACCACACAACATTACCCCTACCCCAAAAAACTTTTGATGAGGAAAGACAGCAGTGACACCAAGTAAAGAATAAAGAAGCACAACCTTTTGTCAGTCTCTCCTTTCCCCACTGCTGAAGCAGAAAGGCCATGTAAGCAGCAATGTTACAGTTCTAGGTCAAGGAATGCATTAAAAAAGGCTTGTAGTATAACGCATCTAGGTCTCACGCTTTAGTACTGGCCATGAAGAGTAGATGTAGGTGGGGAAAAGAATTTTTTGTGTTGACACCTGATGTAGAAATAGTTGACACAATAGTATTTAGAATTTCACCACCACTGTGGTTTTGATAATTTGCACACAGTAAGTCTTAACTTGGCTTTCCTGGTAGTTTTTGCCTCAGATGCCTTGATCTCACCATGCCCATTTCCAAATAATCATCTTTGTGTGTTCTTTTACTTTTTTTTTTTGGTGCTTATGTTTTCCTAGAACTCCTAATATTGACAGGCTAGCAGAGGAAGGAGTGACGCTTACTCAGCATATAGCAGCGTCCCCACTTTGTACTCCAAGCAGGGCAGCTTTCCTGACAGGGCGATATCCTATCAGATCAGGTAAAATACCATTACTTTATTTATATATAAATATATTTTATTTGCAGTAAACTGTATCCATTATTTTTCTCTGTCCTTTCCTGATATCTTTATTATTACTGGGTTAGGTACTCATTTCAGTGACTAATCAAGCTCAGCAGGGTTGGTCAGTTTTTAAAATCTTCCATATGTATGGGAAGTTTTCACATTTCAGAAGAGTTAACACAAAAATAAAGCTTTTTAGTTGGGAATCATTTAAAAAAACAAAACCAAAACCAAAACACTGAGGGAAAAAGCTGATTGTCGTTATATAATGTGAGGAGGAGATAAATTCCATTGACTTCTCCATTGTTCAGATGACCCTGGGGTCTTTGCCTGCATGCCCAGTTGCATTCAGGCTGCTCCCAGGATACTGGTGAGCAGCCTGAGTGTTGAACATCACAGAGATGCATCTAGAAAGACACAGTGGAAGAACACAGTGTAAATCCTTCTGCTCAGATATTTCCGTTTCTAAAAAACCTTTTGGTTTAGACAAATTGTTATTTTTTTCAGAGGAGAGTGGGGAATGAGGACAGTTCATAAAGGTATTCCAGCAGCCATTAAAACTGGGAAGAAGAAAGCAAAAAATCTCCCTCCTTTCTAAGTATTTGTTCCCTATCTACCCATACACAGTATTAAGTATCCTATGTATATATGCATTTTATAACTTCTCATACTTTTAAAGTACCTGATCCAAAGCCCATTTGAGTCAGTGAAGATCCGGTTTATTTTAGTGTGCTGGGACTGATCCCCTCAGTGCTTAGCCATACAACTTTAACATTCCCTTAACATCATTTTTAGCAAGGATCATTATACATTAATCAGATCACTTGTTCATTAGTGATAAAACATCCTGTCCTTGCTTCTGGGAATGAAAGCAAAGCAAGACTCAGGAGCCTACTTGATATGTTCGTGCTCATTCAAATCAAGTAACAAGCTTCTGCAAAAGTGCCAGCTAATACAACTTGCTAAATTTTCCATTACATTCAGCTGCAAAGGAAAATTTTATATACCTGTTACAGCTATATTGCCATTAATATTTACTGTAGATAAAACTACAGATCATTTTCCATTACAATCCTTGTTCTTATTTCTGAAAAATTAGCATTTGAACTGTTGTTTTTTTTTCTTAACTGATCTTCTCTCAGTCATACCTAATCGTTTGTGTGTAGGTGCAAAAATTGAACTTTGTCTTAATTAAATTCCAAAATTGCTAAATATGGATTACTTCCAAACATCAGTGAAGAACTAGTAAAGGATTATTATAGAAGATACTGGAATCATGATGTGGAAAAAAAAGTTAGAAATTTAAAACTCTTGCTAATACACCTGAATAAAAATATTCCAAAATGCAGTATTTGATGAGACACAAACTTGGAGAATGGTAATGATGAAAAAAAAAATCACAGTTCTGTACTTTCATTCTAGTAACTTATGGGAATTACATTGATTTCACTTATAAGCAATAGAAGTACATAAAAATAAATATAAATAACTGTATAATAAATAAAGTATAGATCTGTATAGATGCTTAAAACTAGCTAAACTGTTGATCAATAAAGCTAGCTGGGCTGAAAAACTGAAGTCAACATATGAAGAGTAGGTTGAGCTTTTTTTAATAAACCAGTCTAACGAGTCTTTTTCTCATCTAACCACAAGGTATACCTGAGGGAAAACTCTGGTTGTCTACATCAGTCATGTAACTTTGGCACTGCAACCATCCAGTTGCATAATTCAGGCTTCCTGGAGATACATCTGCACAGATTTGCATAGATATCTTGTGTTCTGTCTGTCTATACTCAGAGCCAGCTCTCATCTGGAATCCTAGTAATCTAATTTTCATGAACCTCAAGCTTTCAAGTTCCTCATCCTGAGAGTAGTTTGTAAGCTGAAGTTTGTGTTCGTCAGACTCTCAGTATATAGGAATTACTAGATGTTGTCTCGTTAGCTGATACCTGATGCTGCTTTAATGCACTGCGTGCGTTGAATCGTGTGTCTTCATGCCATTGGAACACTGGTCCTCTCCTATCAAAGCTGTGTGCCCTCACTGCTCTATTCCCAGAATCAGACTCTCTCTTGCTCTTTTTTGACCTCATGGTATTTACATGCCCAGCTGTAAGACTGCCCTATTTCAACTGCCTCCCCCCAAATAATCTTCAAGGCTTGTAAAAAGCCACATATGAGGAAAGTGGAAGTTCCGAGAGTTGAACTTGGGAGTGATCTCGCTTAGTCCTCAGCTCCATTCCTTCCCTGTGTTCAAGAAAAATAAGTTATGAAAGCTCAACTTTTTTCAGATAAGTTATACCTTAGAACACCTACAGAAGGGGCTGCGGCTGTTCATGTTATAGCTGGCCCCATGGTTGTGAGCCAAGAATTTTTTCTCCACTTCTCAGTTTCTGGTGTCAGTACACAAAAGACCTCACTCAGCTAAATGGATGTTTGTATCTGCCACTTGCAACATTTAGCATCTGGTGGTAATATGTCATTTAAGTGATACCACCTAAAGGAAAAAAATGCATGCATGCAGAAAGAATGAATGGAAATTGTTTCACTATGTTATCCAAGTGACATTCATTTTCATTGTATTTAGGAATGGCTGCCTTCTCACGAGTTGGTGTCTTCTTGTTTTCTGCCTCTTCTGGGGGACTTCCTTCTGAAGAAATAACTTTTGCCAGCCTCTTGAAGCAGAGAGGTTATGCAACAGCTCTAATAGGTAAAATTGCGCACATACACAGCATTATTTTTCGTTCATTTCAATCAAAAGAACATTAGCTTTCCATATAGGCTATTAAGGGTCTGCATCAAGCTTTTTCCCCACAGCATAATGAGTTTATTTTCCTGGCACAAAGCTGAGCACATTCCCATGCATATGTGCAACACTAACCAGGTAAGTATGTCTAATTCATTTCTGTATAGTCTCATTGTGCAAGGTACTGAAGAAACATGATGAAAAAATTGAAAATTAGTTAAGCTATTGAAAAGTTTTCAGTATAAATAGGAATTTGATTACAACAGAGAGACAATGAGGGATTGATCACAGGGTACAAGTCAGCACAGTTGTGGGATTCGTTTCACCGGTTTTCAAATATCCATAAAGTAGATAATGTAGTACCTGGGATAACCATCTGGCTTCTCGTCTTAGTCATCAGACAGAAATGGGCATTTCTGGGACATTTGTCTCATCCTATGGTAGATGTTTAATACAAAAAATGTGTTTCTCTGTCATTATAAAGACAGTTCAGACAACTAACTGTGCATAAATATCCAGTGATGGTTAAAAAGATTCCCACTAGATGAATATTAAGCAGAATTGAATGAATATCATAAAGATATAACATTTAAATAATGTGTTGGGGTTTTTTTTCCTGATTTGGCCACTGACTTATTCCACACTGCTTACTTTAGAAGATTTTTTTAAAATACAAGTTGTACTACATAATGTCTTAGTCTATTGGAATTGCCAGGAAATAGTTGCTTACAGAACATCATACTGGAATGTTACCACATTAGTTTAGACACCCAATTTGTTTTTTAAATGTAACAAAAGTTTGCAATTTGGGGAGTAATTTCTGGTTAAAAATCAGGCTGTTTAATGAGGCTAACAATTTGCACCACTATTCAAAAAATATTTGTATTATGTAGATACCAAATGTCAATGTTCCTAACTAAAAATCCTACTTAGCTATACCCTAGTCTTAGAAAGTATAAAATACCTTGATGTCCTGACAGATTCAAACCAGAAAACCAGAAAATCTTAGCAGAAATATATTTGGTGCAGTTGTATTTGAATGATGATGCAAAAAAGCCATTCATAATTTGTCTTGTTCATCATGGAGTTAATACATATTGGTCCATATTCAATTAAATACTGCATTTTTTTTTTTCTATTTGTAACAAGTACTGTAATACGATTTATTTTCTGGGGCTGACCTAGTTAATGTTCTTTTTTTAACCACATTCACTGCAACTTGACAGCTTGCCACTTAGATCTCCAGAAGTTATCTCCATGATGCTTAATGAACAATTCTTCCAAGTGGCCTGAATGATAGCTATGAAACCATAAGATGTGATATTACCATATCCTTAGAGTATAATGAAGGCTTCCAAAAATCAAGAAGTGTATTAAAATTAAGGATAAAGCATGTGTAAATGACAAAAAGAAAAATTATGTAGATTTGAAAACTAGATAGGCAGACTCTGATTCCCAACCAGCCCATTTTCTGCCTCTGCTGGTATTCTTATCACATCATATCGGTCTAGGTCACAGAGTCTTTGCTTGGTTTAATCTAACTCAGCAGTTCCCAAACAATTAATTGTCAAATCCTACACCAGTGATGGATTGGCGTAAGGGTAATTTGAAGCCTTTCAGTTCCTCAAGCCTGTACTGTCTTTTTTTTTTTTTTTCCCAAGTTTCTCTCCCCTTTACTCACTAAGGACATTTTTATTTCCCTAAATGCATTTTCCTTTCTTTTTATTTTTTTTCCATCCTCTGAATATATGCTTCCTCTTGCTTGATACATCCCTAAATGTATTTTAGCTATAAATCTACTTTATGTGTACACTTTTTTACATCATTGTTTTTCCCCTGTGACACAAAGACGCTGACATCCAATAGATGTGGCAGGAAGAGAGACAATGAGAAGATCTGCAACAAAACCAAGTTTTCTCAAAAAAGGCAGATGCATTGAATATGCAATATTTCACCGGTTAAGGATCCTGGACAGTAAGAAGAAATATTGATGTTTTGTAGGGAATAGCTATTCATAATGCAAAAATTGCACTGAAAGCAGATGAGTGTTATTTTAACTACTGCAAAACTCAATTACAGTTGAGTAAAGGTCAACTTTTCCTCACTAGTGTTATCCTGTGTGCTGTATAGCATCCAAAGGATTTTAAAATCCACCTACATAGCTCATCTCCAAAGTTTAAAATACTAATGGATAAACTGGGACTTGTATCTTTCCTCCAGAATGAGGTGTTGTAATATTTGGATGCATCACAGTAGTGATTTGCTGAGTCTGGTCTATGGAGTAGGATTAATAGAACAGTTTAAAATCTGACCATATTAATAATATATGCATATATATTTTATATTATTATTGCTATGTACTTCATATAAATATATTTATTTGAGTACAGAAAACATTCCTGTTTGCATCTTGCTCTGCATCTTGCATCTTACCACTTATCTGAATAGCACAAAATCATACAATGAGAAATATATCATTATATACAACTCAGTCTTCAGATTGTTCACTTTTCAACTGTCTGAGGGAAAAGTAGAGGGGAAACATGAATTTTTTCAGCCTCTTCAGCATCCTGGGTTCTGAAACTGAGTTCCAAATTAAGTTTATTGGCTGAATAGGACTTCCTTCTCGTTTGTACTTGCCTTTTCTTTGCTCTGCAGAAACCTTAATTGTGGCTAAAGGAGAGGGGAAAAGGGCCTAGATGTCCAACTATTAAGGTACTCATAATTTACAAATAATAGCATAAATTTCACTCAAAAGCTTGGTAGAATCTGCTGAAATGCATACAATGCTTGTATGAAGTGTCTGTACTATCAAGCTTCACTTGGCAAAGAGGTGAGAGCATTTCACACTGCTCTTGGATTCAGAAGAGCCCCAGGATATAAAGCACATTACAATAATCTGTTGAAACACTAGCTCAAGGCAGGGGTTATTGCCACAAGACGTGAAATTAAACATCTATTGTAGACCCAGTCATCACACTTCCATAGTAGCAAAGGATCTATCAAAACCCTCTACTTCATCAGCCATTTGAGAATGGCAATTGTGTCTCTCCATAACAGCTGCCAATATAATTTGAACCAGACTTTCTGCTGCTTTTCCCAGCTAACCTGCTGTCTGCTTTGTTTGCCTTAAGTTGCTTCTGAACAAATCCCTTTTTTGAGGCCCAAGTTCACTTTGACATTGAACAATTTGTTGTGCTTGCTAAAACCATTTCGACAAAAATAAGTCCTATAGTTTCCCCTGTCCTAATTCATTGTTGCAAGATTCTTCTGTCCTGGCTTGCAATGTCTGGTTTTATTGAGATCCAGTTTAAACAAACTTCTTTATATCATAAGAAGTGACCTTGAAAGTATATTTCATTTGTTTGGGCTACTTTTTCATATTTTTTTTACTGAATTGTAAGTGCTTTGAGATTGACAAATAAGAGGGGAAAAAAAAGCTTTAAGGTCATTTATAATCATGATTATAAGCCTCTACCTTTATTTCAACTATCTAACTTGATGAGAGTTCTTTCATGCTCACCTTGCTACATACCTGGCTTTACAATTATTCCATAAAGACAGTCAAAAGACAGTCATGTAAACCTAAGAGAAAATATTAAAGCGTTTGTTTTCCAAAATCTGTGTCTTGCTTGCCGGGAATGAAATTCAGACTTGCAGTCTTAGCTAGTGCTTGATGACACCATTATGGCATCTAAAAATTCAGTACAGTGGTCTTCATTGCTGTTTTTGTAGTCAGCCACAATAATGTTCACTGGACTGCGTCAGAAGTAGTGAGAGGAGCCATTCTGCCTGGAAAAGGCCAAATCCCACCTCAGGTGAGGGGCCATCAGACAGTAAATGGGAAAACTTCTGATGGGATGAGAAAACTGTAGAGGCCTCCATTTTACTGGCACATAAGGAGACCTGAAAATGCTTTTACACCTGCTTCTGTGTTATACAGAAGGTATTTCTAAATTAAGACCCTCAAGAGATGTGGAAGGAGAACTGGACTCAACTAAGCATTCAGTTGGGCTCAAGATTTCTATGGTATTTTTCTCTCTCTTTGCTGATGGGTGAACTTAGGCACATGACATTCCCATCCCCTACCTTAGTTCTGTCATTTGTGAAAGACAAATAATGACATCGAGCCCATTTGCTAGGCACTGTTTTAAAAAATTGGAACTGACCTCCATCTTCACCCTCTTTGCTGCTGCAGTACCAGCTACCAAACAGGTCTGTTGCACCAAACGATGCATAAGCATATGGTAAGGGGTTGTACCTGAGTCATAAAAAGAATTATCTAGATGCTTACTGTAATCAGCATGAACATAGATTTTGCTGCTGTAATGCAAATCAGACTCACTGTTTTCTTGTGTTAGTCAGTGTCCAACATTATTGCAGAATTAGAATGATTTCCTAATGAGACAAAATGCTGTGAGAGATAGTATTTGGCAGTAATTTCCTTGTTACTGTTGTTTCTTTTTTATTTATATATATATATATTATGTCCATAAATAAAAAATTATCTCCCTCACTATGTATGCATGTATATAGTGAGGGAGGTTGGCAATTTCAGAGATTTTGCAATCATTTAAATAATAAATGCCTTGTTAATTTAACTATTCTTGATTTATTTTCTGTTTGATAGTTTTCTTTTTTTTTTTTTAACTAGTCAAATGTGTATGATTTACCAGAAAAAATTCAGAAAAGATATTTCATAATTCCTTATTGGCTCTTCCTAAGAAAGCAGTAGCTGCTACAAAACAATATTTTCTTTAGCTACTTAACTACACATGCACAAAGGCTTCATTTTCAAAGTTAGCTGTCTGCTAGGGCTCTGTTACCCGTCAGTGACCTGCTAGCCCACTCAGAATTTAATGGTATCCATCAGGAGCTCTGCCAAACTATTTCTAAGTAAAATGAAGAGGCAGACATGAAACGAAGTCTTTGATGAAGGCATAAAGAAAGATTAGGTAGAAAATAGGGATCTACACAATAAATGCTGGGGGCAGGGGGATATCAGTCAGATAGTGACAGTTTCATGTTTGGAACAGTGCACATTATAAGTTTGATGATTTAACTACAAAAATTCTCCTTGTCCTTTTCTCTTTGTAGGGAAGTGGCATCTTGGGATGAACTGTGAAAGCAGTAATGACTTCTGTCACCACCCCCTCAGTCATGGATTTGATTACTTTTACGGGCTTACCGTGACCAATTTTAGAGACTGCAAACCTGGCCAAGGCAGCGTATTTTTAAAAGGGGTTCAGAAAACCCTTGTCATCCCAGTCCAGATTGCTGGAATCACCCTGGTCTCCTTGGCAATAGTGCAGTACATTGGCCTTCTCAAAGTACCTTTCCAAGCCTTGAGTTACTGCTTGTTAATAACCGCTATTTCATTTGCGGGTTTGATTTTTTTCTTTTATCATTTTCGACACCTGAACTGCTTCTTAATGAGGGACCATCAGATTATCCAGCAACCACTATCCTATGAGAACCTTACTCAGAGACTGACAAAGGAAGCCATGCAGTTTATAGGCAGGTAGGTTTCTAACTGTGTTATAAGTTAATGCTCGCATTTCACAATGGCAGTGCTTCCAAAAAGTAGAAAAAAAGAGAACTGATGGGCACGAGGAAAAGGCTGTTATGTGTTACCATCACTTTTTTCCTTTAAAAGATGACCGAAGTTAATCTTTTTAGTGAAAGTGGTTTGTTTTGTTTTCTGTCGGATGTCATTATCTTCTCTGTAAAAATTAAAAACTATGTTTACATGCTTCAGAAAAAAATTAAAATATCTAAATTTCTTAGGACTTTCATTCTTGAGAATTTCATGTAGATACTGTCATTTTAGATGCCTCCACTTTTAATGCAGATTCATTTTGAAAAGATCTGACTTACAGAAGTTAGGAAATAAATGGATTTTTTTTTAAAGCAATTATTTTTCAATAGCCATCACAGTGGGTCATCTAAACATTAGATGTACGAAGTCTTCCTAAGTCATTCTTCATTTTTGCAAAGTTAGCTACTTTGGCATAATCGTCATCACAGGGCTTTGAATGGGAACAAATAATAAAAAAATCATTTGTGTATTCTGAAATACAAATCAATATTTTTGGAGCAAAAATATTTGATCCATTTAACTTCTTGAAAAATATACCAAAGTATTTTGCTCAGTTTCTTTTGAAATAGGTTGCACTGCTTCTATAAATAGTTAATCAAAACTGTTCTTATACGGAAGTCCCTTAATTACTATTCTGGAAATTATATTCCAGATAGTAACTGTGAGTACATTCACATGGTGTCAGTGCTGGATGAAAACTTGTACCAAATAATCAGAGGCTAAATTTTCTACACTTAAACACTGCATGCGGTAGTCATCGAGACTGTTAGCAAGAAAAAAATGTTGATCTAAAATCTTGATTTCATGCTGCAATTTTTCTATCATTTCTATCATTATAAATATTTTATGTGGCTATCTCTACTTATTGTACCAAATTTTTTTTTAATATTAAATTTTGTTAAGTAAGTCTTCCCAACAGTCAACATTCTCATGAATATTTATGAACTAAAACATCTTTATTTCCTCTTGGCAATGGTGATAGATGTAAAGCTGCCTTCTCATCTACATTCTAACTAATTTAACAGTGAAATACTTTGTTTACTAAAAACACACACACATATAGCCCCTTTTGAAAATTGTTGACAGGTTATCTGCTTAGTGACCAAGCATTTGGTGATTTTAAAAGACTCTTGAGTACTTTAACTATATGTAGGCAGGCTCTTCCATGATTTACAAGTATGTTATGTACCTGTAGTGATTCAGAATGTTTTGTATAGCTCTGAATGTTTCATTAATTTTGATGCAATGGCAATAAAATGGTAGCCCCAGAACAGGTGAGTTCAAGACTGGAAATCAATGCTAGAAAACAAGTAGCTCTTTTAACTTTATTATTATTCGTAACGTGTCCAGTGTTATTGTATAGCTTAGTCAGTGTTTAGAGCTGGCAAAACAACATATCATCTAAATCAGCATAGCATTGTTGTCTCAGCTGAAGGTAGGTGGCTTTACATCAGCTTGGTGCTTGACCCCAGTTCTCAACATATTTTCCAGACAAAAGTGATGTTAAATTGAAGTCAAGGTTAATAGCACATATTCCTAATTTACAATAAGCTTTGTTACAGGATTGCTGCAATTATAGTGAGAATTATAACCCAGACAATTCAGAGTCAATGTTAAATTGAAGAATATCCAAGCACATTAAGGTATTGAGAAGCAATTAGGGCATTCAAGCAATCTTAACTGTGCCCTGTAGTGAATTCACATGCTAAGTATATGACCATAAAACTTGCTCCTGGGGATAGGAGTAATTAGATTAGTATTCACTGAACTGATCTGTCCCATACAGTAGTGTGAGCAACAAAATCAATATTTGCTTTGACACACTGGTTCTGACATAATGTTGTTCATACCTGTCAATTCCAGTGCATCAGTAGACCTTTGCTTGTATGACTCATCTACTGACTTTGGTCATTTGTAGGGGAATGGCCACCAAGAGGCAACCAGGTTGCAGCAGCAATCAGGCATCTGGGACTCATAAGTGGAGGGCCACAAGGTTTTTGGAAGCCTTGGTTGCTCCACACTGTTCTTGTGGTTCCACTTCTTTCAGCAAGCAGTATCCCTTAGTCCTTCTTTAGCCACGTGTTGGCGATGGACTTCCTGACATTATTCTCTTTTCTAGCTATTTCTCAGTTAGTCAGATTGTCAGTTTTATGACTTCTTACCATGTATATAATAATTAGATTTTGTATTTTTCAAGTCGTCTTATAATTTCTTCATAGCATATAGCTATGTGCTGTCATACTTAATTTGGTCTGTTTTTTGGAGAGGTAGGATTGTATTTGTTCTTCCTTTGTCTAGTGTATGTGTATTGCAGTTTTTATTTGTTCCTAGATATACTGGGTATACTGGAAGAGAGCAAATAGGAGATTCAATGCTCAGAAACAGCACTGGAGAAGGATATATGCAATTACAAGTGTCAGATCCAGTGTGTGTAAGCGCATACTAATTTAATTGCTCACCCTAATTGTAAGTGGGTGGGTCAGCTCAGTGTATGTTAATTCTAATGACTTTTCACCAAGAGCAAATATATGTACATATTGTAAACCTATCAGAACACTCTCTAGACATTACAGAATATTTGAAAGTCAAATAAATGCTGTTTTTTCATGTTAAGTTCAATGTGGTTGTCACTCATGTGTCTTCAGCACATCCTTTAATGACCAGACAATCCAAATTTGGAAAATGCCAGAGACCAGTTTCTAATGTATCAGAAATTAACAACACAAAAGTACCACTCTGGGATACAAAACACCTCTCTGGCAAATTTATATAGCTGATCACAATTGGTAATATTTTTTTAATTCCTAATAAAATCTAACTTGTGGAAAACAGTATTTACATAAAACTTGTTTATATTGAACAGCTATGGTGAAGATGATGTTGAACGATTTTCATGCATATTTTTTTCAGTCATAGATTGCATGGCCATAATAGTCAACATTTTGTGATGACACTTAATAAATTTTTTTTCTTTTTATCTATTCTATTCCAGTCCTTGAAATGCTGTTACAACACATTCAGATTTATTTTCATCTGCTTGAGCAGACTGGGGTTTAGAGTTTTTCCATATATGACTAGGTCCTAAGATCAGGCAGTTGGCATGTTGTACTGCAGTTAGAGTTCTGAAATCAAGTATTTTTATCAATGCTACAAGAGTATTCCTTATAATTTATAGCAAAATACAAATTATAGAGAAGAGTTTGTGTATCTCTGTATATACATGATGAATATGTGCACATATATGAAAAAAGGATAGTAACTTATAAGCCATAACAACTCTACTGGATCTTCATCCCTTTTTCTCAGACCTCTGCTTGTTCCTTTTGAACAAAAAGGTAACAAGAAGCAGCTGTGAATTCATATACTTTTGGGCTATCTGAAAATGAAAGATTTAAGTAATTTATGAATGATTAAGAAGAACCTGACTAGTTCAGTGATGAGTGACAGACTGCCTTGTAAATGGAACACTTCTAAAAAGCAGTAGATCTGTATACTGGGCTCCAAAGTTTTGTGGGGAAGAGGCGTTTAGTAATGAGTATACTTTGTAGTAGACGAGAAATTTCTTTCTTTTTCCCATGCTTACAAGAATGTACTTTTTCAAGGGTAAAAAAATGTTATATAGAAAGGAAATAAACACATATATGAATTGTGTACCTAAAGCATTTCAGCAAAGAAATAGGTATCCCATTAGAGATGTCAAAATTATCTTGTCTGTTTGCATGGAAGAATCATTTCACAAATGCAGGTATAGTAGTAACACATTCTACTTTTAATATCTTCTAGAAAGAGACAAATTTTTGGTATTTTACTTTTTTTTTTTTTCCCTTTCTCATTCAGTTTTCAACACTTTTTCTGCTTTTGATAAGTTGTCCCCAAGTGGTCTGGAGGTCTCTTTTCTGATTTTGAAAAATTCTGAAAATCTGAGATTTGTAGTTTAAAGGTTTGTCTTTTAAAAGAGTAAGACACAAATATTCAGTCATGGTGACAATGATTTTAGCGCTGTTAGCACTCAGAACAAACTGAAATCCAGCTTGTAGGACAAAGTCCTGCTTTGATAAAACGAAGCCAAGGTTTACCTTTTCCTTCTGCCGGAACAAGGCTTGATGAAGTGCATTCAGCCAGTCCCGTTTCAAAGAGCACTGTCTAATTGGTGATCTAATGTGGAAGTAGAGGAGGGAGCCATGGGAAATAAGCACTGAATGAACTTATCTACTGGGGGTGATATTAAACAAGAATGTTATAAGTGAAAAGAGAGTTACAGAGAGGGAAAGTTAGGTTTGCATCTGCCTGTATCAACACACTGTTACATATTTGTGCTGAAAATATATCTTCAGATTATATACTTCGAACTTTTTGTTTTATTTCATTTTAGCTATGACTCTGGTGCACTATGACTATGTGAAAATGTCATATTCTCATTCAATGAGTTTTATTAAATCGTATGTACTTATTAGAAGTAATATATTTTACCCCTATATTACCCCAAATAGTTATTTGCAGGCTATTTTAGTCTTATGGGTGAATTGGCTGGATTTTATAAGATTTTGGGGATTACAGAAACAATTCTTAACTCAATTTTAACACAGCACAGTGTTTGCACAGGTCAGGCAAAGCCAAGCATATCTGCTTCCATAGTCATTTGCTGTGAATCATAGCACCTTCACTGGTATACAGGGTGTAATAGTCTAACACGTTAAAAATATGTGCTTTATGACAAAATGTGGAGATAATTTCACATCTAGAAAAAAAATGCTGTTCAGAAACATCATATTTGTCCATCATATACAAGGTTAATTTAGAATTTATTGTGAAAAAGTAAAACAAAGCCATATAGAATTGCACTTGAAATCTCAGTTTGATTTGGAAACCACAGGCCAACAAATTCAGAGCCCCAGCTGTTGCTCTGCTGCAGTGCTCTTAGATTAACATTGCTGCACAGAAAAGCAAACAAAAGTAGCCAAGGAGTGCAGCGAGTATTTAGAGCAAAATTGCAAGAAAATAGTTAAAAGACCTTTGTGTGAAGCACAAAGTCAGCTTAGTTGTAACTTGCTCTCTCATCCACTTTAAAGCTTTGTTTTACAGCTCAAGCCTGAGCTAGATTATTGAGTAATTTAAAAATTTCTCGCACTAAATAAGATCCTAGAGTACACAATGCAGAGGAGTCACCAGCAACATGATGCATTTAGGTGTTTTCAAGATTATTAAGAACCCTTTAAAGAATGTCTTATGACAGTTGTGTGTAATCTGTCTGACTGCTCAGTAAATTGAAAAGACTGTGTGATTCATTTTAGGATAAAATTTATTTCTGTGTTTGAGTAAGTGTAATCTCAGATCTTTTGAAACTGAAGTTCCCTGTGTTTGAACTGTGTGAAAGATAGTGGCAATACATTTTTGAAGGAGTTGTTTACTGAAGTGGTTCAGGAGCTAAGCTGTTGTCAAATTTCTCTCCTGCCTAGTAGTTGATATTGTCATCCCATTTTCAAGGTCATGGTAAAGGTAGTCAGTCATGATTGTCCTCAAAGAGTTTTGGCAGGAGATAAATAGCTGCCTGTGATCTTTTATAGGATATTAATAGTTGAGACACTTCTCCACCTGGCAGTGAGCTGTCAATCAGAACCTGTCAATTTGAGTTGCAAAGAAGAGAATGATGTAGTGCCCTTCCGTATCAATCTTTGATTTGATGACTTTTCATGAAAGTTAGATCTTTGTGTCAGTTCAATCTAAAAAAACCCCCACAAAACTAAACACCCACACACACACACACACAAAAACCCCAAACCAAACAACCAACCAAAAACAAACAAGAAAAAACAACAACAAAAAACCCTAAACGTGAATTATTCTCTCTTGAAAAGGACCTTTAAAGTGAAGGTTGTTGATACTCACAGATATGCATTTAGAAGTATGCACTATCTCTGTGACATTAGAACAAGGCAGTTTGCATGAAAAATAAATTGTGCCTGCACCATTATAAATAAAATGTGGATTTTTGTTTTGTTTTCCCCCGGAATTTGTGTATTACTCTCAAGTCAGTGAACTGTGTTTAAGGAAAAAGTTGAAGATAATCCCATGCAGTAAAAAATGCAGGTTGTAAACCAAAAATCTGACTTGCAGAAGTGTTCTTTAATGAAAGGTCAGTATTACATTAATATACATATGAAATATTAAACTTATAAGTATGCTTTCTTTTTACTTGAAGTGCTGCCATCTTCAGTCTTTTTAATTGACTTAGAAATCTCATGTGTTATTTCTACAGTAATGAAAGTTTCTCACATACATGACCTCTCAAATAGCAACGAACAACTTCATGGAATGTGGATCTTTCATGAAAAATATTGTCTTTATTTTTTTGAACCTGTACTTTAAAATATTAAGATAATGGAGGATACATGCACAAATATTTGAAGATAATTCAAATATTTTTGTTTCCATTTTCCACATGAAAAATGTTCTATTTATTCTGTAATTTTTTTTAAAAAGGAGACACTTTTTATGAAGAAATAGTCCCATTCAGAAACACACTTACCAAGCGAGTAATCTGGATAAAATATTCCCGTTTTGAGTTTATGTACTGCTGCCTATGCCGGTAAAAAAAAGCTTTAACCATGTAACTTGTACAAAACCAGGTCCATCCAAGAAGAAAGAAACAATGGGTCGTAAATATACCAGATTAAACCTACTTAGTTTTCCTTAAGAGTAAAATATTCATAACATATGAATCCTGTTTATTAAAAGACACTGTTTTCAGCTTCTGAAGGTTAGATTTATTTTTAGTTTTCATTTTAAAGAAACAGTTTGTATGTGCATGTCTGCGTTGTTCTTCTGCTCTTTAAAAAGTGGATGAATCAACAGCCTGAGGAAATATATAGTCTCCCCTTGATGTTGACGTGAATCACAGGTATTGTCCACCACAGGCAGGCAAGAGAAAATATGGTATATAAAGCCAAAAATACTCTGTAATTAGCTCTGTGCTTTAAGGTGAGATACAGACAGGTTTTCTGGGTAGTGCTTTTGTGATTCAACTGATATTTACAATGTGCTTCATGTAGTTCAAATACTGTTAGAGCGTATAGCAGTAAAATTGGCTAGTACCGCACAATTTTAAGTAAAGTTCTATAAATAATGCATAAGTGAAAGTTCTTACTTGAGCAGTGCTTTCACAGCCTGCTGGAACTGATCATAAATATCGTGTTGACAGATCACATGTACAGAAAAATTTACAGAGAGTCTGTTTATTGCATTCTATCTTCTATATCAGTTCAGGAAAAAGACTGAAGACAGTGGAGGCTGTTCATTACTGTGAGAGGAAGAAGTTTTCTTTCTGTTAGTGTGTACTTTGAGATTACTTGTTCTTTGGTACAACATATGTTATGTACTCATCACGTGCATACACACACAAAGCATTAAATAGCAAGAGAATATTTGGACATATACCTTGGGCCAGGACAGAGAAGGAGGAAAAGTACCAGAATAGTCACAGAATCACAGAATGGTTGGGGTTGGAAGAGACCTCTGGAGATCATCTAGTCTGACCCATCTGCTAAAGCAGGTTCACCTAGAGTAGATTGCACAGGAATGTGTCCAGGCAGGTCTTGAACGTTTCCAGAGAAGGAGACTCCACAACCTCTCTGGGCAGCCTGTTCCAGGGCTCTGTCACTCTCAAAGTAAAGAAGTTCCTCCTCATATTCAGATGGAACCTCCTGTGCTTCGGTCTGTGCAAGTTGATCCCCATCCTATCATTGGGCACCACTGGAAGGAGTCTGGTCCCATCCTCTTGACACCCACCCTTGAGATATTTAGAAACACTGATGAGATCCCCTCTCAGCCTTTTCTTCCCCAGGCTGAGCAATCATATTATGGTATGTTTGACCCTGATCCTCATAATAGTCTAGCTGATCAGCTTCCATATGACCTTGTGGAGGAAGATAATTGTGTTTCACACATATATGTAGTTACGAAGGTATGTTTTTGAACAGCATTTGTAACTGGGCTTTTAAATATGTACTTGTAAAGTTAAGAGAGCTTCTTGTAGCCAGAAAGTGTGAGGTTCTTGGCTTTAAGCAAGTCCTCTTTCAATATATATAGCAAGCAGTAATTAGATTATGTTGTTTATTTTTGCTTCAAATTCAATATACAGTTCAGAATGACATTTTTACCCTGTGCATGTGTGTATTCAGCATTACCCTGTGACTGGTCACAGTATTCCTTTTCCTCTTTTTCTGTTTTGTTTTGAGTTCTACTGTAGAAAGGTTTCTTTGTAGAAATTTTGTCATAAAATATACTAAGGGTTTAGGGGTTTGTTTTGTTTTGCTTTTTCCAGGAACAGCGATGCACCATTTCTTCTTGTCCTGTCTTATCTTCACGTCCATACTGCTCTATATGCTTCAAAAAATTTCAAAGGAAAGAGCAAGCATGGTTTATATGGAGATGCAGTGGAGGAAATGGACTGGAGTGTAGGTACGTTACATGTACTTTTAGTATTAATGAAGGAAATCCATGGAAGACTTACGTTCATGTCCACCAAATGCAGAGTTTGGATGTCTATGGTATATCTGACATACTTGTCCTTTATACTTCGGGGAAAGAAACAGTAATGTAAAAGGCATAATAATTTGACCTCTTGTTATATCTATTTTATGACTGAATTTATTATGTCCTGCAAATACTTGCTCTCTTCTTTGACTATGAAGGCAGTCCATACAGTATGAATTTAGCAGAGATATGGACACCTTTACCATGCACATTTGAAGGAGAGTAATTGAATCCAACTCTATGAGCTGCTGAGTGCCATCTGGCTTCTGCAGGTTGTCCTCATAAAACAATATGTTAGCTCAAAAAACAACTACACGATGCTGATATCAAAATATTTTCAAATAAAGTTACTACAATATGCACTATTAGGAAAATTAATTTGCTATTTTTTTTTAGTGAGTTCTCTGAAATAGTGAAATCCCTCAGGTGTGGTCCACTTCTGTTCATGAAGAATAGTCAAAACCAAACAATTTGCCCTTCAGAGCCTTCCATTATCTCTGAGGGTGGAGACCAGTTATCATTACATCTTTCAGCAGGACTCCCTTATCTCCAGATGTATCGGAATGACACTCTGATTCCAGAGATAATCAACTGTGGAAACAGCTACCACGTCATATTAGAAATGAGTCGTATAGGAGAATAGCAGTATTAGGAGCTAAAGATGAGCTTACATTCCTCCTTCCTGTATACACCGAGTTAATTCTGTTCTCAGTACAACTCAGTGCAAATTGGATTTCTTCAGGAAAATGTTACTTCCTTAAAAGTTGCTATAAACAGATATTCAGCTTTGTTGCATACGTATTTTTAAACTATGCAAGCATGTGCAGTTAAACATAATGTGTATTCCTTTGCGTATTTTGCTTCAAGAGGTCTAGTTGCAGAAGCTAGGGGTAAAAAAGGCATCACAGCACATTTAGTGATTTGTAATGTGTTTACTGCAGTATTGGCAAAAATGGAGATAACTCTTGTGAGAAACTGCAAAACACATAGTAGGAAGGGTTTTCAATGTGGAAGGTAACTGGATTAAACAAAAAAAAATTGTTTTGTAAGTCAGGTTTTCTCACAAGAGAGTGGCTTTCATTCCAGTTATATTATACCCTGAATCTTTATCACTTCTGTTAATCACCATCAGCATTTTATCAAACAAATGCTTGCATTAGATAAAAGTATTCATGTTTTGTCATTTCTGTTTGCATCTACGTTGTAGTAAGCTACTGAGCATTAGCTGGTCCTACCATCTGTGTTTGATTTTACGATTTCTTTTGCTGTTCTGTAGTAGTTAGCTTATCCCAGCCTCATTGCTGATGCCATTATGTGTTGCTGCCTCCTCAGAAGAGTGGCTCCTGGGTTTGAACAGCAAGTTGGGAACCAAGAGAGCTGACATGCTGCTAATTCAGGCTATTTAATGATGCAGAGGTGGTAGCAGATCGAAAAACACTACTCTCTTCCAGAATGACCATAGACTCTTGGGAGATGTGTCAAACAAACTGTATAGGACAGAAGCGTATTATTAAAAAGCTTGGGACAAATCAGGGATACAAATTCATCAGTGATAACGTAGGAATTTTGAACAAAATCAGAAAGGGGATACAGGAGTTTCCTTGTGTATTGTCGTTTACAATCCATTGCAGGAACATTAGGAGCAGCAAAGCTACCTTAGTCAGGAAACAGATCCTCATCTGTTATAAATCACTATTCAAGCATCAAATTTTGTTTCAGTTTAGGGTCTAGTTACTTGGTTTTGCTGATGTCTTGTAAGACTTCTCTGATGACAGATTGCATATTTGCTCCAGGAGGTAGAAAATATGTTTAGTTCCTCTGCTTTCTCCTCCAATATTAGAATGATGAAAAAAAGTTATGGCTGACATTTCCAAAGGAGTCTGAAGCAATAATATAGCTTTTTCCTTTTTTTTTTTTNTTTTTTTTTTTTTTTTTTCAGTTGAAGGGAGTACTTATTTCCATAACCTCCACTGAAAATGCCAGTCTTAACGCATGAGCTATGTCAGACAAAGTATTTATTTATTCACTGTACTGCTGATGTTAGTAACCAGTATTTTCTTGGAATGCCTCTGAAGATGTTACAGTAGAAAAGTCAAGCAAAATTGTCTGGAAAATCTGAAAAGTGAAACTATAAGCTTTCCACAAAGGGAAGTTTTATCATTCACTAGACAGAAATTAGTATTTTTGCATAAATGAATGTAACTTGCAAAAGCAATAAGAACAAAATAGCCCAGATATAACTATATGATTCAAAACCTTCTAATTAAAGACAACACAAGCATACAAAGAAAAGAGTGTATGGAAAACTGCATCATAGTACAACATTAGAAATGTTTGGCATCTGGCAGGAAAATAAACACCAACTTCAACTGAGTTCTAAAAGAAACCTACAATGTGCTATTTGCTGAGTGGGAAATATTGCAAGAAAACACTGTGGGTGATAAGAAAAGAATAGAAGGAGTAGAAGTTTGGGCTGTCAGGTACCAGTGATTAAAAAGTTATATCAAGATTAGACCATGAAATGCAAATGAAATACTGTTCCTGATTTTAAGAATCACTAAGAATATGTTAGCTGCCATTTGCAAGAGGAAAAGCAACAGACTTTCTAGTAGGACAGAGAAGTCCATTCAGAGTCCACTCAGACTGGGAGTTCTAAATAAAAGACACTTCTCCATTTTCATTTGCTTATTTATTGAGAATCAGTTACCTAATTGGACAATAATTCATTTATAAGGCAATGTCCATGCTAGGAGGATAAAAAACCTATAAGACACATGAATAAAATACTCCTTTGAATTTTTCTTGTTTGTATTTTGTTAAATCAACACAGAAGTGTGTGATTACAGTCAATGTCAAAAATAAGAAATACAAAGCCTCCAGACAAGCTTTGGGAGCATGGATATGTACTTCTTTTGCATAGCAATGTGTCTGTAACATAATTCAATGTTTAAAGCATTCACAGTTATAGTGTCACATGTGACATGCCTTAGAGAGTTATTCTCTGGCTAATAACATTAATTTTCTTTCAATGTAAGCTAAGTACCTCATTAGTGCTATTAATTATAATTCATATGAGAGCAGATGAAATAATTTTACAGTCTAAAAATGGAAAAGAAATGATGAATGAAAGAATGAATGAATGCAATATTATCCTTTTATTCCTTCATCTCTTCTTCTCTTCCTTCATTCCTGATTGAGCATAGGGAGAGAAATGGACATATTCAGAAATTGGTTTTGATGTAAATTGCATTACACTAATTTAATCCAAAACAGATCTCTGCAAAGACTTTTGGAGCCCCCTGTAGACTTGCATGCAATGCGTATGAAGGCACACTAATTCAACACCACTTTTGCAAATGGCTGTTTGTTGTTCTGTTAACAGTAGCAAAACTACATATCTGTTCTTGATCCATTGTGGAACAACCACAACTGAATGGCTTAAGTGTAAAAGAGTCTCAGAAATTGTAGTCTGGCACAAGCTGGTAACTGGAGAGTGAGGGCCTTGTCTGGATACCTTTATCATGTGAATGCCCTGCGAGCTGGAAAAAAAAAAAACAACTTAACTACCTCTCTGCCATGATCTTTTGATCTGCCTTAAGATCAAGTTATACAAATAAAATATTACTTTCATCAGATGATAGTTAATTAGAAGAAAAGAAATGGAAATTCCCAGTGCATTTTACATGTAGCTTCTGAGAAATCTTAAAAGGTTTGGTAGACTTACGTATGAAGAGATTAGCTCTGTATCTTCCCAGTACAATAGGGATATGGAGCTGCTGGACAGTGTCCAGCAAATGGTCATGAAGATGATTAAAGGACTGGAGCACCTCTCCTACAAGGAAAGGCTGAGACAGGTGGGACTAGAGCTCTGTTCAGTCTGGAGCAGGCTGAGAGAGAATGTTATTAATGTATATAAATACCTGAAGGGAAGGTGCAAAGGGGATGAGGCCAGGCTCTTCTCGTTGGTGTCCAGTGACAGGACCAGAGGCAGTGGGCATAAACTGAAAGACAGGAGGTTCCCTCCAAACATCAGGAAAAACTTTTATTCTGAAGGTGACCAAGCACTGGCAGAGGTTGCCCAGGGAAGTGGTAGAGTCTCCCTTCTTAGAGATATTCAAAAGCCATGACATGGTCATGGGCTCCAAGTAGCCCTGCTTGAGCAGGAGGAGTTGGACGAGGTAACTTCCAGAGGTCCCTTCCAGCCTCAGCCGTTCTGTGATCCTGTGAGGTGCTGAAGAAAAGAAAAAAGTTATTCATTAAAGTCAAGTCATATTTTGAAACAAAATCAGATATAACCTTTAAAAGTCAGTTTAGAGGAACAAAGGAACTCTTCACTGAAGCAAACAGAAGCAAGATACTCTCATGATACTCTCCTCCTCTGCTCCTCTTTTATGAGACTCCACCTGGGTACCACATCCAATTCTGGGGTCCACAGCACAAGAAAAACATGGACCTGTTAAAGCAGGTCCAGAGGAGGGCCATAAACATGATCAGTGGGATGGAACACCTCTCCCGTGAAGAAAGAATGAGAGAGTTGGGTTTTTTTTAGTCTGGGGAAGAGAAGGCTCCAGGACACCATATTGCAGCCTTTAAATATGTAAAGGAGGCTTATAAGAAAGATGGAGAGAGACGTGCTACTAGGGCGTTTAATAACAGGATGAGGGGCAACGGTTTTAAACTGAAAGAGGGAAGGTTTAAATTAGATCTTAGAAATAAATTGTTTATTATGAGAGTGATGAGACACTGGAGCAGATTTCTCAGAGAATTTGTGGATGGCCCAACCCTGCAAATGTTCTAGGTCAGACTGGATGGAGCCTTGAGCAACCTGATCCTAGTGAAAGATGTCCTTGACCATGGCAGGGGGGTTTGACTAGGTGATCTTTAAGGTCCCTTCGAACCCAAACCATTCTATGATTCTGTGTTACTAGGGGGATGACAAATTTTGAGGATGCTAATGATACCTTAAATAGATTTGCCTTAAAACAAAATACAACACCTCTTTTTTTAACCGAAAGTACTTATGTAATTAAAACCTTGAGTATCTGAATAAATCGAACCTTACCTGAGGAGTCATTTGTGATACTCTGGTACACAAGTCTCTGGGGCACTATGTGGCCTGTCTTGAAATACAGCAAGGCAGAAGTAAAGTATACTTCATTGAGAAATGCAGCTAGCGTACAATCCAGCAGGACTAACTAAAAATTAGACCACTATTTACACTGTTTTTCTTTTCTTCAGCTGTTATCATGATTAAGAATTGTCTATAAACACATATCTTCACATGGCATTTTCAAAGAGGAAGGGAAGAGCAAAAGCTCCCCAAAGTCAACTCCAGACCTTTGTGGAAACACATAGTTTACTTGTTCTATAATTATATTTCCCAGTGTTGTAAAATAGATTATGTCAACACATATGTGCAAGATTATGCTGTGGCTCTAATTTCTATAGTGCCTAAATGGGAGGTGATAAAAACTAAATGTTTATATTCCTCTTACCAGATGAATGTATGCATGTTTAAATGGATAACATGCAATGTATGTGTGTTGATCATGTCCTCTACTTTTAACTTTTGTTCAACTCTGGAGTGATGTGAATCAAGGATCTAGGTGGAAAATATTCAAATTTAATATAAACCATTTTCATTGACCCCTGTGCCTTTTTTATCTGTTTTATTAATAGATGTGCCACTGCTTTAGTAATAGATGAAAATAATGTTTTCAGAAAGAAAATGAAAGCTGCCTTTTGGAAAATTGTAGAATATTTAGGAGATAGAAAACTGAAATATGCCCACAAGACTTTTAGTAAAATTCTGTGGAGGTATGATAGTCTAAAGCATTCACAAAACAAAAAGAAGTGTCTAAATGTTACAGCCAAAGAATTCTTGATGTTCTGAAGCGTGTTACATTCCCCCAATTTTTCACTTTTTATATGCCTTCGTAATAACATCTGTCTTCTGTTTCTTAGCAAAAGCATTTATTTTCTCATTTTAAAATGATTAAACTTACAAGCCTATGAGCTCTTAAACTTGACTTGTTACTTTTAATTAAAAAGTAATTAAAATATAATGTTAATATTTATTTCAAGTTATTTTGCCCTTAGATTGTATTCCTAGATATTTTTCTTTGGTTTTGACATTCTTTCCTGTATTAAGCAGTAACTTTTCTTCTTCTGGAATACAGCACAGTGAAATGTATGTCATTTCTTTTATGTAGTATTGTTAGTAGCTATTATGGTGAATTCTTACATCTCTATTTTACTTTACAGTGTTTGTATGCTTTCAACCTCTATTTAGAATCCTACTCTATTAGAATCGATACAAGAATATACTACAAATTTTCTAAGAATTCTGAGTTATGCTAAAAATCGGAATAGTCATTAATAATATGAAAGGAAAAAAAAAAAATTCCTGTTGCTTTGAGAAAAAATGGATGAGCTATCCTATCTTTTTTCCAGAAAAAAAATCTGCTACGCAGAGATAAACCTAATTTACCGGGGTTTTTCACCTGATGTAGTCATTTGTAACTGTACAAAGTCAATTTAAAACATAAGCAAAGCAGAATGATGCCACATTATCAGAAGTGGTAGATAATCAGGCTCAGATTGTTTTATCCAGCTATTATGAATATGTCATAAACTTAGCAGAGCCTGAAAACTTAGAGATGGAACTAAAAATCTGCAGAGTGATGCCTGATGCTAATGGTGCATTCCATGACCTTGCTTTCCTGAATTTATGCTGGTATATGTCTCAAGTCTAGAAGGTTGATTTTTAAGCTGTTTTTGTTATCATGAACGATGTTCAGCCAGCATCTTTAAGGAAGAAGCTATCCAGCCGATACAGGTACTCTGTGACTAGAACAGCATTTTCCCATCTTGTTCTGCCATCCTGCTCTTACAGTAACATTAAGAGACTTTTTCTTCAGCTAAGACAGTAGTTAAGCTCTTGAAGCACATTCATTTTTTATGTCAGATCTGGGAAAATTGTCAATAAGGGTGCAGATTAAAGACATTTGTGGTTCTGCCTTTTATGGTGTGGATGCTGTCCAGTTACAATCTGGGCTAAAACCCAAACTCATTTCATATGTCACTAAGCAGCAATGACTTTCAGTCACTGCTGAACAGCACGGAATCTAAGTGATGATGAAAGGCTCCCATTTCCACTATGATAAGCCTCCTGAGCTACCTAATCCTCCTTAAGTACAGTTTCCTTTTTCTATATTACATCGTTGTACACAGCAAAGCTCCTTCTTAGACCTTTATTTACAAGATTACAAAGCACATCTTAAGCAGCCATTCCTATAGTATTTTTTAACCAGTCACATTTAAATAATCTCTTAGTAATGCATGCTCCAAGATGGAAAACTTCAGTGTAATGCACCTTGTGGTAGCAGTGCTGTGTTGTTCAAAACTTGCTGCCAGCTGCTGAACGGATTTCATTTGCATCTAATATTGCAGTAGTTAAATTGTCAGCACAGCAAGTGTTAGTGCATTGTGCATTTTACTTTACAAAGATGTAATCATATAACTTTCAAAGTTTTAAAGGCTTTCTATTAGTTATGAACCTTTGAAAATACAAACACAGTGAAATTACATCTAACATTGTGATCAAAGTGCTCTAATCAGTGAAAAAAATAGCATTGCTCTTGAGACAAGCTAATTTCCACTAGTAGGAGAAAGCTTGAAGTTTGGTTTAGATAAGCTAGAGATAAGGGAATCCCAACAACTCTCAAAGCCACGAGAATAGGAAGTTCTGTAATGAAATGTACTACCAACCTTTTGTCTTATCTTTGCCCCTAAAGTTTAATTTCACATTTAAATGGTATGGTTGGGCAAAGTCATTATCAGTGAGATTAAAAACATAGTGAAAATTTAAGCCAAAACTGACCTGCAGGAATACAGTGATCTCTACGTATACTTGGATTAGGGTTGCAATGAGGAAAATGAATGTGACTAACTTTACCCAAATTATGTATATAATCTCCAAAATACAGACTGGGAAAGCAGTTTAAAGGAAACTACTAAAGATTTTGCTGGTGGAGTGCCTCTGCATAGCAACCTTTTTAGCACAGATACTGTGAAGCTGTTAAGAGGAATTACATTCACCCTGTCTCAAGGAAATTCTACTGGAACTTAGTAAGTCAGTCTCCCAGAGCAAGGGATCAGGATGGCAGAGAGAGAAATGATTTACACCTCCCTTTGCTAACTTTGGCAAAAGTGTCCCTGTTGTGAACCTGAAGCTTTCAGTAATGGCATATGAACATGATTTTGCCATCATTTTACTTCAACACTTGGACACTGAAAGCAATATCTGTCTAGGTATTTACAGAGCTTGTAATTGTGGTTTTAATAAGAGGTGCAAGTGAGCTGGTAGTTGGAGGATGTTGCTGGCAGAAGTTACATCTCTATGAAAGAAGCCTAAATCTGAAACCAAGGAGAGGAGAAACTAAAGATGTTAAGGATGTTTTAATATGGGCATTTAAACCTTTCCACCCACAACCCTTCCTTGTACCTTCAGATAGTTTTGTGGTGAATTCCCCAGCACCTGAATATAACTGGTACAGTCCTTGAATAATTATGCATTCATACAAACACTCAGAAGGCACAAGTGGATGTTGTAAGGCTATGAAGTCAAGTACTCAAAGATAGGAAAAATCAATCTTCCTATGCTCGTCTCTTGTGGTACAGTTTTTAATCATATGTTTACATGTCATTTCTTTTCCCATTGAAACCCTGTCTCCTTGTCACAGTGTGCCTTCTTAATGAGCAACTGCTCAACAGTAGGTGTATTCCTCATTGTTAAATATGAATTCTCGTGTTTTATTTAGCATACACTGTTGAACTTCTGTATTGAAGAAAGATTTCTTTGACATCTCTCCTCTGTGGCATTGCTTTGCTAGAGTATGTAACAGATTCACAAATAAACATTTTCACAGTCTTTGTAAGATAAGGGGATCTCATTAACCTGTTTCCCAGAAGAGAAACTGAGGCACAGAGATGATGTTCAGATTTACCTACTGAGGTATAGCTTTGCCTACAGTCACCTACTAATCCAGCTCTGGATCTATAGTAAAGCATTGGGACTCTGATTTAACTGGCATGGGAATTGGAAAGGGGAGGAAGTAAGCCAGCAGTTATCCATGTTAGATGTGAGAAATGGTTAGAATGTGCACCTGGGCTCAGGAACTCGGGTTTTCTTCTCGTCTTGGGGATTAAGTGTTAGATTTTAAGGATAAAACAGTTTCTGTGATGAGTCAGGAAATGTCTTCCAGCCTTTTACCTTTTATTCGTAGCTGTCTGCATCTCATTAGCTGTAGAAAAAACCCGAAACTGTCCATGTGCATTTCAGTCTCAGTGATAACACTGAGAATCCTGGAGGTTCTTTTAAAGTCATCCCTACTGTTTCTTGGAGAGAAACATGAAACTCTTTCATGCTTCTTTTGAAATGTGTGTTAATTATTTTAAGACCATACTGTTAAGGAAAGAGGGGTACTCATTTTCAGTGGAAACAATCATACAATAAAGCTTATGACAGTATCGATTCTGTGTTGTAGACTATTGTTCATGGGCAGCTGGTTTCAGTTAGTGAATTGCCATTTCAAACTGCTGAATCACAAGGCTCAAATTCCAGGTAGTAATACGCTCTTATTGATGAGGTTGATAGAACTGCTTTTTTATTGACTATGGGGTTTTTGGTTTCGATGGTACATCTGACTGCTAAAACAACCACTCTATATGATCGGCAGGCTGGTAATACTACCAAAGATAATTATTCTTCTAGAAACCAGTTGTGTATTTTGCATTACAGAAAGCTTTTTGTCACTTTCTGTATAATAGTGCAATATAATAATGAGATAAATAATGAAATTTTTAAGGTTAGGGAAAGCACTAGAGTAATGATGCTGTGACTAGTTAAAGGCAGGCTGATAAATTGATACCTTTACTGTTTTCTAGCTTTTTCTCTCACTGATTGATTGTAAAATAAGGAATTATGGTCCAATTTAGGGTGCTGCTTAAGAAAATCTGATACTGAATCTTTATTATGCTTTCCTACCTGTTATTTTTTGATGTTATTGTTTGGGTTGGTTTGTTGTTTTTTTTTTTTTCCTTTCAGATTTCATTTACTGTACTGAGGGTATTTTTCACTGTTTTGAATGCTTTATTTTCTTTTTGCTTTCTCTTTTGGCTTATTTCTTTTACTCTGTGTACACACTTATGGTTTTAAATCATTCCTTCTCCCTACCCACCCATGGAAGTTTCTTTATAACATTTCCTCACGAAGATCACGTTGTAGTAACCCTGAGAACACCCAACAGATTTTATGTTTCAGTTGAAAGCTCAATATCCAAAGGAACACCTTACCCCCAGGGGCTGAGCTGCTTGCTTGAGATGATGAAAGAGAAACTCCAGGATAATCAGATCCCTACCTTACACCAGCACGAAGTTGTATTCCACAGCTTCAGTGGATCTTTCATTTTACTGCTACCACAAGAGGGAAGGCAGAGCACCCTTCCCTCCCTTTCCTCTTGTTTTCCGAAGCAGCTTCAGGGAAAGCAGAAGAGGAGAAAGAGGAGAAGCATCTTCCTTTTTCAGCAAGCGCCTTTTTAGCAAACTACTAGAAGGACTCATCTATAACATCATACTTTGTTTGACTAAAATGATATGTGATTAACTTGGCCCTTAAGTACTACAGTTTACGTGATTTTAAAATACTCCTGCCATTTCTGTGTTATGAGGATAAAGGATTTAGGTTCTTTAGGCTCTTGTATTTTAGCAGATGAAATATTTGTGGGTCAGAAATTGCTTTTACTTCCATTTCTGAATCAGACTGAATTTAAAAACAAAGCAGGTGAAAAAGAAAGAATAAAAATGTAAATGTGTGTTAGTCCTAAAGAAGTCGATGGCCTGGATCAGAAAAGGAATATGAATTTTGTCTTCCTACAAACCCAAAGATAGCTTAATGCTAGATGTTTGAAATAAATGAGAAGCAGAGAAGCACAGAAGACGTAGAAACATTTCTAGCAAAGTCATGGATGATACTATTTTTGTCAGTGTGAAAGGTAGAGCTGTGTGCATAGTATATGACTGTATATGAAAAGCATCAAAGTACTTCTAATCCAGAGTACACTTGATTTTGGCACCACAAAACAGCAGAGCACGCATTAAGCAAGTAATAAATAAGTTTTTTTCTTTATTTACAAATCAAACAGATGCAGTTTTTCTGTTC
The DNA here is from genome assembly GCA_013399365.1 of Pampusana beccarii. Classification (NCBI taxonomy): domain Eukaryota; kingdom Metazoa; phylum Chordata; class Aves; order Columbiformes; family Columbidae; genus Pampusana; species Pampusana beccarii. The sequence goes on along the minus strand of VWYH01010186.1, from coordinate 250,601 downwards.
AATTTGGTGGATGGAAAACTGGACATGACCCAGCAATGTATGCTTGCACCCTGAAAGCCAATTGTGCCCTGGGCTGCATCAAAAGAAGCGTGACCAGCAGGTTGAGGGAGGTGATTTGTCACTCTCTACTCCGCCCTGGTGAGGCCCCACTTGGAGTACTGCGTCCAGCTCTGTGGTGCCCAGTATAGGAAAGGCATGGACCTTCTTAAGCGGGTGCAGAGGAGGGCCATGAAAACCATCAGAGGGCTGGAACACCTCTCCTCTGAAGAAAGGCTGAGAGAGTTGGGGTTGTTCAGCCTGGAGAAGAGAAGGCTCTGGGGAAAACCTTATTGTGGCCTTTCAGTATATAAAGGGGGCTTGTAAGAAAGAGAGAGACTTGTTACCAGGGCCTGTATTGACAGAACAAAGGGCAATAGTTTTAAACAGCAAGAGAGTAGGTTTAGATTGGACATAAGGAAGGAATTGTTTACAATGAAGGTGGTGAGACACTGGACTAGATTTCTCAAAGAAGTTCTGGATGCCCCGTCATTGGTAGTGTTCAAGGCAAAGTTGGACGGGGTTTTGAGCAACCTGATCTAGTGACTGATGTTCCTTCCCATGGCAGGGGGCTTGGACTAGACAATCTTGAAGGTCCCTTCCAACTCAAACCATTCTTTAATTCTATGATCTTTGTAAAGTCAACACAGATTTCAGAAACATTTAGTAATGTGTAGAGTCAAAAAGGACAAATGAGCTGTTGCATTACATTTTTTCAGATGATCATTTTGTAAAATTCTGGTACTCCTTAGGTCTGAAGTTTGGAAATCTGAAGTTAGAATTTCTTTTGTCAGCTAAGGAAGTCTGTGATTCAATTTCTTCCTGGCAAATTGGATCAATAAGAAACCTTTCATGAATGTATTCAGAAGTTCGCTGTGTGTGTTACATAGTAAATAGCACTTTCCTTAAAACAGAAACAAGGGATAAAAAAAAATACAATACCTTGAGAATATCAGAAGATTTGATAACTGATGTTTGAAAACTGTTCTGTTTATAAAACTGTTTTGTACATAGTTGAGCTACTTCAGTGGCAGCCAGGAAATTGATTTTAACAAAATGTCTGTGGTAGGTCTGTTACCATCTCTGAAGATGAGACTTCTTTCCCTTTTGGTAGGTTCTTCTCTTTCCCAAGATGTCAAAAGAGATCTTGGCCCATCTGGTAGTATACATATAGAAATATGGTTGTGATACGTGGTCCAAAACCAGAGTTTTAATGCCAAGTTCTTCTCTTTCATATTAATATGAACAGTCCCATTGACCTAAGTAATCAGGATGATGTTAATGTATTTCCATATCTGTGATACTAGTTTTATCTTCCTTTAAATAAATTTTTGCCTTCGTGATGTGAGATGCGCTTTCATCTAAGAGTCAAATTTGTCTTATTTGTCTTTTTTTCTGTCAGCTCCTCATATACCACAGGCATTTTCTTTTTTTTTTTTTTTCCTTTGCTAGTTCTTCCCAATGCATTGTCACAGGAGATCACACTGTGTTTTTTCTCTATTTGGCTGCTTTTCATTACTTGGAATCTTCTACGATGATCAGTCCCTAATGATAATGTCCTATTAGAACATCATTATTTAAGCAGTTCTGGAAAGACTAGGTTTTAACAAGGAGGAACAAAAGTGTCATATAACTGAGATAAAAAGAGTAATATCAATTTGACATACTTTAATATTACACCTCCTTTTGGAAGCTCTCTCTTTTTAGATGAACTAACAGAATTTTTAAATTTAATTTAAACTTTCCTTTTATATGTAAACATTTCTCAGTTCCATGCAACTCATGTATTAGTTATTCTTCCCTAAGAGTTGAAGAAGGTATCTTCCTAAATCCAAAGAGAAAGTAGCAATATAGAAGTGTTTCTAGTTGGCAGATAGCCAAGTCCCTCAAAGTACTTTTGTTTTTTAAAAAGATACTTTTTTAAAGGTTTTGGTTGGAAAGCAGTTACTCAACTAAGAAAGATGGTAGATACCCTGATAAATATCTTCTTTTTAACCATGCTGAGATAGGTCTTCTGTTTGCATAGGATGATGTAACTGTACTGAAGTCAGTAGAACTGAGCTGACTTGAAGTCAGCAACTGTATGAAAAGGTTGTGATTCTTTAAAAAAAATGGCATCACAACCTTAAAGATAGTAAATAAATGGTCCGCATTTCTAATATGTTCAAGACAGTGCTATGTAGCTAGCAATAGCTGGCAAAGCATGGGAGGAAAGCAGAGGTGGCTGCCAGAAGCTTGCAGGCAGGGAGCAACACCATACAAGTGTCAAATGCCCATTAGCAGGAAAGTAGAGGGAAAACCAAAGCCAAAGGTAAGGATGACATCTGTGCAGCTGACAGTGGGCTGAAATGCCTCATCTGTCTCAATTCCTGACTGGGGTCTGAGTTTCCAGCATTGAGGACAGAGTAAAATATAGTGTAAGTTCCTTTGTATCCACCACAGCATATCCTACAGGACAAAGTTTGAGCATCTTAGCATGCTGTTGTGGGTGAAGTGCTATTATGATGGCTTTTTTACTAGTATTTATTAACAAGGCACAAAATTGGCAGTTGTTCTTAAAAAAAATCCCTAAAACATTTATATGGGTCATATCTTAAATATTCTTGATGATTTAGAGCTGAGGTAGTCAAGCCCCATATCCCAGATTTCTCAGCCTATTCACATTTCAACTTTTGTGTGATTCTGCTGCGGTTCATCAACCAGTTGTTGCAATAACCCCAGGTGCTGCTCATAAGAAGTAGATGGCTGACTTAGAGAGAGCTTTGAGGACTTTCTTGGCAAAAAAAAATACCAGAGAATAATATCACATTTGTCTCTCAGAATGTAAACTGATGTTACATGTAATTACTTCCCTTGTTCTATATTAACTTTAGGAATACACAGTAAGAGAGTAGAGATTTTTTTGTTTGGTTGGTTTGGGTTGTTTTGTTTTGTTTTTTGGTTTGGTTTGGTTTGGTTTGGTTTTTTGTGGGTTTTTTTTAAGTAGGAAGAACTGGTATAATAAACACAGTACCAGGAAATGTATGCAAATGTTCTATCCTACTCTTGTCATATTTAATTGTTGAATCTTGATAATGATACAGTTGCTGAGTATAGCTAACCATGCTTTTCCAGCACCTTCGAGAGCATAAATCTTTTTTTTTTTGTGTACTTACTTCCCTCTGCATGTGATACTGAAACACCAGTCTGTTACAGAACTATTAATGTGAAATGTGGAGATTTCAAACTTTTCCTCTTCAAGGATTTCTCTCTATATACAGCTTCCATAGATTTGATGTTATAGGTTCAGATAGAACTAGTCCATTAAAAAATACATTAATCAGGAAGGACTAAACCTATACCTGCCTCTCTATCCATAGAAATAGTGTTATTGCCATAAGAAAGAAATGTGCTGGTTGAGGCCTTGCAGTGGTTATTTGCCATCTGTCCTTTGGGGAGTTTACCTTGGCAGTAATTTCTCTCTTGCCCAAATACTATCTATTTACAGTTAGGTTTTTTTATTCCTTGTATCTGTGTTAATATTTCAGTTGATCTGTGGCATTGGTATGATCCTTCCTCATCTCAAATTTAGCCTTCAGATTTATCCTAAAAAAACTCATCTCACTCTGATCCTTGTATGCAAAGCAGAGCCCTTCCAGAAATCTGTCCTGCCTTCACACAGGAAAGTCTCATAGGTCCATTTTTGTAACTTCACGTTTCAAACCAAATGACACATAGCATTCATATTGTTGAACCTCTGTAAACTCAGATTAATAGCTATATTAGTAATTTCACATGTCACATATTTACTTTATTCATGAGTAAGAACTGCGTAGCAAAGAAATGGGCCTAATGTTCTCAGGGTCCTCCACGATCTCACGCTCCCATCATGTCTTGGGGACATCAAATACATCTTGGCCTATGCAGAGACCTCAAGTATTTCCAAATGAATTTAAAACGAGTGTGACGTATTTGTTTTTCCAGGCCTCAGACCAGAAAAAGGCAGGTTTTTGTTGTTGTAAACATCTGCTGTGCTACTGAATAGTACTCTAAAACTTCAATAAAAGCACTTTCCAAATAGGGTAGGAGTATTTTTTCAAGAGCACTCAGATGAATTAAAGAATCAAAGTCCCATTTCATAAGCTAGTGAGCAATCTTCTGAGCTAGTCATCTATCATCGATGAGGATGACCTGAAAAATTCTTTGCTTTCCCTTCTGAAAGGATCCTCTGGAGTTTAAATCAGCATAGATGCTGTCATAGCAAACACACATACATACCAGAAAAAAAAAAAAAAAAAAGGAGGAGAATAATTTGGGAGAAAAGCTGAATCATAAATAAAGATTTGTGGCCTTCAATTTATTTCTTGTTTTTTACTAAGTTCAGAATGTTATCTAGAGAAGACAGATTGGAGTTTACGTTTGTTAGTGGAAAATTCCCTTGAGGACAATTTTCATAGTCAGGCTTGCTTTCTTATTGGTATAAACATGCCTATACAGAGATTCATTCACAGCTAGCATGATTTGGAGCTGGTGATTGCACAGTAGGCTCACTTAGGCACAAAAGTCACTGAGTTGCCCAAAAGCAATTAGAGAAGTAGGTGAATTGGCAAGTGTGCATGGTGATGGTCATGTCAAGGGGAAAAAAAAGGCACCTTGTGTTTTTGGGGTGAGGGAATGCACAGCTACTTTCATGTAAGGTTAGATCATGAGGAATATTAATTTGATCTTGACAAAACTCCTCTTAACTTTATGGTGTATATTTTATAGAAAATATTTAAAACCCACTCCCGAATTCAATGGTGATTAAAAATCTTGGCTGTCGAAAGACAACAAATGCTTAATCTCTAGTATCAACCAATTTTATTACACTTCCAGTTTTATTTAATAAAAGTTATAAAAAAGAAACAAGCACACTGACAAATATTTGATTTTTTCAGAAAACTGCAGAAGTGCAGAAATGTGGGGTTGAACTACTTGCCCTGTTTTAAATTCTTCATAGTTCTTTGTACTTTAATCTGGCAAAATGTTGGCATTATGCATTTGGATCTAAGAGCATATACCGATGCAGTTTCAAACAGAGTCTGACATTAATACATGTTTAACGCTTTGAAGATATAGAGAAGAGTTTCTTTTATCACTTCACAATTATTGAATCAGCCACCATCAGCATATATTGGAATAATCAAATAGCTGAAGCCTTAACTTTACCTGACAGTCTAATTCAAAAATGAACAGTATCCTTTGGTTGTCATTACAGTTTTCCTAGGTCCTACCTAAAGAAATCCTTTCCAAAATTTGAAAGAAAACGTGGGAGACCCCAAAGTGGGGAACTATACAGTTTCTTTTGCGTTTTGCATCTCAGCTGTATGTGTGAAATGGCATCTTATTATCAAATGTGTGCAGAATTAAGATGCAAATTTACCCAAAAAGTTATCACATCTGTCATGCAAAATGCAAATGCAATGGACCCTCCTAAAATTGCATGACTATCTCTCATATTTTAGCATTTTAAGCAGGCTAAAAATTAAGATTTACATTAGAAATACATAGCCTTATGCTCAACAGATGTAAGGTCTAAGAGTGAATTTCAAGCAATGCATTTATTAGATTATTTAAATACTAATAAGGAGATAGCCACTGAATAGTTATACTTTTGACCTTTAGTGTTCCATCGTAAGTGTTGTAGAAACAATGTAAATCTGAAAACCTTACCATCCTGCATTGTCTATATTGCACCTATACATACAGGTCTTTAGAACTTTCATAACCACATCTTAGCTATGCGTTATCATCCACATATATTTATCTATATATGTAAAGTATCCTTCCAACTTTCATGTTTACAAGATAATTTGAACCCTATATGAATAAGAAAAATAAGAGATGTGGTACTCATCTCTAGGAAAAATTTTCTAATGCATAATTATAAGTCACGATTTGGTTCATTTATTCATAGCTGCTAAGCAGTGCATACTTAATCTGCTGTGCACTATGCTGAAAATTTATCCTGAGGGTCTGAAAGACACATTATACTTATAAGACTGGATAAACAGTCACAAGCCAATTACAAGTTCAAAATTACATGGCAATCCAAATCCAAACAGAAAGCAAATTCACACTGATAGTTTAGCTGACCCCACACCAAAATCACTTTGCTTTTTTTTGGGTTTTTTTGCCTTTTTTTTTTTTTTAAATTAAAGACTGCCTTTCTCCAAGCCCTTGCACTAATTTTACTTGTCTCATCCTGAGCCTAGGGGAATCCAACAAAGTGTTCTGTGTTCTGCAGACTATCTGAATGTAACAACTACTGATTTGAATGGTAGTCATGCGTAGTTAAGTCTGGGGCAATTGCCTCACCTTACCTCATTGTGGAAAGAATTCAGAATTTTGGGGGCCAAATTCATTCATCTTAAGATAGGTGAGCTGTGTATGAAAATGCTTCTTTTGCTTGATTGATTTTAAAAAATGTTTATAGCAGTTGTGTCACATGTAGAAGTGTACACTGTTTGTAAATCCCACCCTCTGTGTATCTACAATACGCACAAGTGGAGCTTGATTGTGCTAGCACCAGAGTTTCAGTGTAGGAATCATCAATCCTAGCATGTTTTGAACTGCCAACAGTGGCTGGTCTGAACTGTCCTCCAAGCTGGAGAGAGGCTGTCATCACACCAGCAGAGACAGGAAATCCACTTCAGACCAGCTCTGCTGTGGTCCCTTAGACTAAGTGCCCATCAGTAGTGCGAGTGTCTTAGGTGTGTTCCCGGAGTCCATCCTCAAGTTTAGTTTAATTTGAAAGGAACTGGGTCATGAAATACAAGACAGCTTTTTTATGCAAACAGAATTATCAATATATTAACTGTCTATGACTGGACTTACTGTGAATATGCACTCCTGATCCGAATTAAAACACTGATATATTAATAGATGTGCTTTTTCAGAACCAGATGCTCCTTGTTTGGCAGAATGCCCTGTTGACGTTGAAGACCCCACTAACCTGTCATAGTAGGAGCTCAGCACACTTTAGACTCCAGCTCTGTAGTTTGGAGAAGACTTCAATATACGGACTGCTTCCATAGCATAACTTGAGAAATAATGGTAGCATGGTAGGACTGATTCAAGACTTTCTGCTGAATCTACACTCCACTTTCTTCCTGCAGGAGTCATTGTGAATTTTGTAATTAGTTATGCATTTATTCTCTGTTCTAGTCAAACAGTTATGCTAACTAGTATTCACTCCCACCTTTGAGGTTCATGTGCTAATGCTCCCCCGATGCAGAATCAGTCATCTTCTTACGTGGATATGTTCTGGTGACTGGCTAGATGATGTGCCGTAACATCAACCTATTGCTTCATCCCAGAATTTCCACTTTCCAGTGGTTGTGTTCTAGCTCTGAATGTTAAATGAGTTGCATGCAGGGTTTATGTACTGTTCACCGTATGTGCAGCCACTTCTTGTATTGCTGTCAATGGTTTTACTATTTTCCATCTTTACCTCAAGGGTTGTGCTCAATGACTAGGTCTGAAAGTGATAATTACTTCCCCACTGCAGAGACAAACTGATTTACATATTTATCAAGGGGAAACTGTATGGCTCTGAGCATACCACAGAAACGTTTGCATATTTATAACCTGAAATGTACAAAAGCTAAAATTAAGATAGCGATGTCTTGGTCTTAGTTACTAAGCTTGTTTTTATACAAAGGCTTTATTCAGTTGATTTTGTAATCAGATCAGTGCATTAAAGAGTGAAGTACCTTTTTTCATCACATAAAATCAACACAGAGATTAAAATGATAGTTAGCTTGTGAATGATGCTGTGCAGAAGTTGCAACATAAAGTTTTCATAAGGTGAAGATCTTAGCCTTTGAGCCGTGAAGAGATTATGAACTATGGAATTAATTAAACTCCTGTAGCAGGAAGAGGGTCCCGAGTGGTTTACTATGTAGTGTCCATATAGTTGGATGGCATTGATATATTTTCTGGGAGAAAGATGGGCTTCCAGATACTTATGCATGTAGGCTTAACATGTAGAAGTTTATGCATGTATTCAAAGCATTCCTGGCAGGGAAAAACAAACAAGCAAACAAACCCCAAAACCACCCAACACACCAAAACCAAAAAGTAGCTGCCTCTTCTGGGCAGACGTGTGATGTCTGATCTTCCCGGATCACTCTTTCTCCAATAATTGTCTCAAGCTTACTGTAACCTTCCAGGTACAGCAGAGGCGTATGAAAGTCTGCTAGCATGGGAAAATGTTATATTTACAGGAATTCCATTCATCATCAACTGGCTTGTCCTGAGACAGATCCTTAACCTTCCTTCTGAATCTTGTTGTTTCTTCAAATCTGGCAGACTGCTTTAAAGTTTTCCTCACAAACAGAGAGACTATTTTGTCCTAATGCCTGGATTACAGAGGTGTTCTGTATTTCAGAGCTTTTTATTCAAAATTTCAAAAAGACTCTAAATTATTTCAGATAAATACAAATAAAATTTGTCCTATTGACTTCAAATGACAGTAAGCTAATTTATTAATCAAATGCATTTGTTCATATGCTTGCTTTCTAAACCTTTGAACAATGTTCCAAATCACTCACTTGTTTGTAAACACATTATTATTCTTCAATGTTTGCACTTTGTTTTCAAATGAATACTCATTTGTTATAAACTGCCTACCTTAATGTAGATGAGTACAGTAGAAGTTTTGTATGGTTCAAAACTCCAGAAATTATGTTCTGCATTAGAGAGGCTGGTCTAGCTACCATTCATGCTGTGTTAGAGAAGTTGAATAATGCCATGGCACTCTCAGTTTCCTTCAAAAGAACAGAGTCAATTGCTCTTACCACTTTCACATGGCTATTACTCCATTGAAACTGGCATTTTCACTTTAAGAATGAAACAATTCTTTATAATTTAACACAGCTTGAAGCAAGAGCAGAGACCAGAGTGTAGAGAGCAGTCCTCGGAATACTTTGGAGGAAGCTTTACTTAAATTTTGAAACATTTATGGACTGACTAAAACAAGTAGTATCTTAATGCAGTCCTTAATCTGGTTTGTATCTTAAAAAATACAAATGAAAGAAAAGTGTCCAGCCTTTGCTACAACGTTAGCCACCTACTTTGGGGTATACGTTCCTAGAATGGCAATAGTAGGAGAAACTTGATCTGAAATTCTAGTTGCTGAATAGCTTCAGAAATTATGCGTCTCTCAGTGTTAGATTGATTTTGCTGTTCAGAAATGTTGTCTTTCCAAATCTGTTCTGTTCAAATCAGAAAAAAATGTAAACGATACCATCCACGGAGATCAGTGCAGCTGTGAGTTTTTTAGAACATGGCTTTCAAGTGAATCTTTTCAGTCAAGAGTCCTTCCATTTTTATTATTTCCTACACTGGGGATAGCAAGCTATTGTTGCTCGAACAGAGCTACAGTTTTTCCAGTGTTTTAGATTATGTATCCTGCAGTTTCCTATTCTGTATAAGCTCTTTACATCCAAAAGGTCCTTTAAAATTTGTATTGCTTTCTACAACCAGAAGTGGGGCTCAAAGGGGATACTAAGCCAGCTGAAGCCCCGTTCTTGTCATTCAAGAGCACATGACATATGATACCCTTCCAATCATATTTTGTGGGTGTTTTACCATCTTCTTTTTCTCAAACATTATTTATCTGCTCACCACACTCATTAAAGTCTGTTGCTAACGTAGTTGGATGTCTAGCACTTTGGCTAGGATTCATCTTACTATCTTTGATGTCTGGTATGAAGGCATTTAGTTTTGAGCTATTTGCCTGTCTTCTCTATTTTAGTCAGCAGGTAGAAAAGGCCTTTTTGCAGTTGTGATTCACCTTTACCAAAGGCAGCTAAAATGGGTTAGATGAAACTCCTTTTTCATTTGCTGACATTGCCTGGGAATGTTTATACATCAATTTTAACTTAATTCTAAATTCTCTGTGAAATCTACAGAAATAAAAAGAGTGGAGGAGTTAGAGTAAGAAAGTAAATTGTCATAAGAAAACAGTAGTGAATATATTTTGCCTACTTTGTAATATTTTCTTCCAAAATTGCTATAATATAGCATGTGAAACATATCTGCTCATATAGATCCACAATACATTCTTAGCATTTTTCTTCTGTATTGGTTACCATTTAGAAATGCTAATAAGTGAAAGTATTCCTTGTGTTAACAGTAGCCACATCATTCAAATGCACTTTAATGGGGCTTATCTCCTGGTAACACACTTTATTGCTTATTTATAGTGTTCATTCTAGAAGGTGTCAGTGTTCGAGATTAAAATTGAAATTGAAGGTTTGTTTCATTTCTGTGAGTGCATTGTGATTGTCATTCTCTGACAATAGCGTTATTTGAATTACCGCTATTAGTCTAACCATACTGAAAAATGTTGTTGCTACAATAAATTTTCATTTTAGCATTCATTAATTAAATCTAATGCAGCCAATCTTCTTTGTGTTTAAAAATCAAAATGACAGAAATGGAAGTTTTANAAGGGAAAAAAAAGAAAAAAGAAGTAAGGAAAAAGTCATCATAATGATGACTGCTTTATTTAATTATTTGTGATAGCAAGACATTTTTCATTGCTTCTCATTTTTTTCCAAAATTAATCAGGAAATTGAAATGGTCATTATTGAATGACAGCAGATGTCTCTGATCACCAGAGATTATTTAATGTGATGTACTGAGTGGAATTCTTGTTTTATTTTTATTCTGTTTTAGATACAGGATGAATTTGAAAATTCAATTTAATCAGGGAAAACTGTGTAGGTAAAAAAATGCGTTTGTGCATGTCATCACACATGTATTTCTTTGTACAATCCCATTTATTATTATTANCTGACTAAAACAAGTAGTATCTTAATGCAGTCCTTAATCTGGTTTGTATCTTAAAAAATACAAATGAAAGAAAAGTGTCCAGCCTTTGCTACAACGTTAGCCACCTACTTTGGGGTATACGTTCCTAGAATGGCAATAGTAGGAGAAACTTGATCTGAAATTCTAGTTGCTGAATAGCTTCAGAAATTATGCGTCTCTCAGTGTTAGATTGATTTTGCTGTTCAGAAATGTTGTCTTTCCAAATCTGTTCTGTTCAAATCAGAAAAAAATGTAAACGATACCATCCACGGAGATCAGTGCAGCTGTGAGTTTTTTAGAACATGGCTTTCAAGTGAATCTTTTCAGTCAAGAGTCCTTCCATTTTTATTATTTCCTACACTGGGGATAGCAAGCTATTGTTGCTCGAACAGAGCTACAGTTTTTCCAGTGTTTTAGATTATGTATCCTGCAGTTTCCTATTCTGTATAAGCTCTTTACATCCAAAAGGTCCTTTAAAATTTGTATTGCTTTCTACAACCAGAAGTGGGGCTCAAAGGGGATACTAAGCCAGCTGAAGCCCCGTTCTTGTCATTCAAGAGCACATGACATATGATACCCTTCCAATCATATTTTGTGGGTGTTTTACCATCTTCTTTTTCTCAAACATTATTTATCTGCTCACCACACTCATTAAAGTCTGTTGCTAACGTAGTTGGATGTCTAGCACTTTGGCTAGGATTCATCTTACTATCTTTGATGTCTGGTATGAAGGCATTTAGTTTTGAGCTATTTGCCTGTCTTCTCTATTTTAGTCAGCAGGTAGAAAAGGCCTTTTTGCAGTTGTGATTCACCTTTACCAAAGGCAGCTAAAATGGGTTAGATGAAACTCCTTTTTCATTTGCTGACATTGCCTGGGAATGTTTATACATCAATTTTAACTTAATTCTAAATTCTCTGTGAAATCTACAGAAATAATAAGAGTGGAGGAGTTAGAGTAAGAAAGTAAATTGTCATAAGAAAACAGTAGTGATTATATTTTGCCTACTTTGTAATATTTTCTTCCAAAATTGCTATAATATAGCATGTGAAACATATCTGCTCATATAGATCCACAATACATTCTTAGCATTTTTCTTCTGTATTGGTTACCATTTAGAAATGCTAATAAGTGAAAGTATTCCTTGTGTTAACAGTAGCCACATCATTCAAATGCACTTTAATGGGGCTTATCTCCTGGTAACACACTTTATTGCTTATTTATAGTGTTCATTCTAGAAGGTGTCAGTGTTCGAGATTAAAATTGAAATTGAAGGTTTGTTTCATTTCTGTGAGTGCATTGTGATTGTCATTCTCTGACAATAGCGTTATTTGAATTACCGCTATTAGTCTAACCATACTGAAAAATGTTGTTGCTACAATAAATTTTCATTTTAGCATTCATTAATTAAATCTAATGCAGCCAATCTTCTTTGTGTTTAAAAATCAAAATGACAGAAATGGAAGTTTTACCACTGAGTTCAACAAGCTCTGGGTGAGACTTTGTATGTGTTATATTGGGGTGTTTTTTTCTGAAACGAGTAACATTTGAGTATCAGAATTTATTTTTTTTTCCAGGCCAAACCAAGCTACTCAACCTTGTTTCNTTTTTTTCCAAAATTAATCAGGAAATTGAAATGGTCATTATTGAATGACAGCAGATGTCTCTGATCACCAGAGATTATTTAATGTGATGTACTGAGTGGAATTCTTGTTTTATTTTTATTCTGTTTTAGATACAGGATGAATTTGAAAATTCAATTTAATCAGGGAAAACTGTGTAGGTAAAAAAATGCGTTTGTGCATGTCATCACACATGTATTTCTTTGTACAATCCCATTTATTATTATTATTGTAGAATCATAAAATCATAGATTGATACCAGTTGGAAGGGAACTCTGGAGGTCATGTAGCTAAATATCCACACATAATGTCCTAATTTATATATATATTTCACTTTTTTATCATCATTGCCACTTTTCCAAGGGATATTATAATTACTTAGCAAGTACATTCTCCAAACAATCTGAGAAGCGAATGGGAAATTGCCTCTTACTTTTCTGGCACTAAGTCCACCTGCTGTAGCAAGCGAATGGCTTGTCAGATGGAGCTGCATAATTTTCCCTCAACCCACCAACTTTTAAATGTCAACCTTTGTAACAGATTATCCTCAGCTCTGTTGGGAAATTTCAACTCCCACGAGGTTTTGAAATTTACATAAACAAATTCTCTTACTCTTACATTTCTTCTTTGCTCCTAGTTTAGAAACAAGACCAACAGGTATCACTTATTTAACTGCTGATGTTCCTTTATTCATGACCCAGTCATTTGAGCTGATGAGAAATACAGTCAACCTTTTTAACAAGGCAGTTTTAGAATGTTATAACATTAAAAGACAAGTAGAAATAGTACAATAAGGTAAGGTAACTACTTCTTATCCAGAAGAAGAGCATAGCAACAGAAATTATGATCTGAAAATCATTAAAGAAGGCTCTGTATTTCAAAGTTCTTATCTCGTCCCCTTTGACACAATAATTTGGCATCAGCTGATGAATTAATTCTTAGTGGACAGGTGAGCAAATCAAAACTAACATTCAAATTGGACCATTCTTAGATGTTTAAGTAAAAAGAATAAAGATAAAATGGTTGTGAAGACAGCATTATCTTTATATGCTCTGAGATCCCTAAAGGACAAGGTTAAAACTCATTTGTGGGCTGATGTGAGAAAGTATATTCTTATACTTTGGTTAGTTTCCAGGATCAATCATTTTAGATTCCTAATCAGTGTAAAATTAATTGGAGCAAGTTACAAAGAGTGGCTTCACTCTCATTCATACAGAAACTCTTTAAAGAGTTCAGTCTAAATAGGTTTGAATGTAATTTATGTGCACTGCAAGGCTCTCCACAGTGCCAAGATAGTGTGAGTAGCCCTTTGTGAGAATGAAACTTGAGCCCATGGTGCCTTGGAGTTTCAGAGAATATCCATGTGGATTCCCCTTTTAAATACTTGCACGTGTGTGTGTTTATTGCCTTGCACATTTTGAGTTTAGTCAATGTCTTTCTTATATGGTGAGAATTTAGGGACTAATTAGTAGGTTTGATAATGAAACCATGTGGTCTCCAGAGACAATCCATTAATCCATTAATTTCCTTTTTTTTTTTTTTTTCTTAGAATATCTCATTCTAACACATACGCTGAGATTTTTGCCATGCTGCCTCTATAGGTTGCTAGGCAGCAAAGCTCTACCCCAAACTGTTAGCTCTATTCTGCGTGTTGAGACTCTTTCAGATATCCTCAGTTTGAGTCTTCTTACTGAAGGGTTTCCTTGACTCAGAGCAACCACTTCCAAAGGTCACTGGCTCTCTGTGGATCAGCCGTTTTCTCTGATGTGCACAAATCTTTGCATTTTATGCTTCAAGAAACCCCACAGCAGTTGAACGACGGTCTTTATTCAAGCCTTGTGCAACTCTCCCCTACTGTATAGTGCGTGGTGGCAATTGCTATGTATAGTAATTTTTATATGGAAAGTGATCTTAAAAAGTCATAATGACAAAAATATTTGTATGTGCCAAGGCTTATGAAAAAGCCACTCAAAGACATTAAAGCTGTTATTTTCTCTCTCTTTTTTTCTTTTTTTTCTTTTTTTTTTTAGGGCAGATTCTGGATATGCTGGAGAAATATAATCTGAGTGATAAAACTCTTGTATACTTTACATCTGACCAAGGGGCTCATGTTGAAGAAATCTCCAGTTCTGGAGAGGTCCATGGAGGATACAATGGCATATATAAAGGTGAACATTCTCTAATGATTCTTAAAAACTGTGTCAGAAACTGTCATCTCCTTGGTTTTGCTTCCAAACTGTAATGCACACTGTGGTCCAGGTCAAAACTCAATTCCTTAATAGTAAACTGCTCATGGCTGTCGTTCTAAATTCAAACATAGGCAGTAAATATAAGGTATTTACTTGTCAAATACAGCAACTCAACTAGAGTTCATGCTCTGCCAGAGCTCTGTGGAGTTTTAACACTAGCAAATATGCTCTTGAACTGGGCAGAGGTACAGCTTTGAAAGGATGTCAGTTCATAGTAATTTACTAAAATGGATGGATAGCAGAACAGGAAGGAAAAAAAGGTGGTTTGGAAGCCAACAGGAGTCATAAATAGGAGCTAAATACCACGGGATGAGTGGGATCATGCGAAGATAGGGTATAGAGAAGATGGGAGAACCAGCAACACAGTCCAGTGTATTCATTATAGAAAAAGTAGAAAAGGAAAGTTAGGTTAAAAAAAACAAAAAATGAGGAATTGGATTGAGTTTGGGATGGGCAAGTTCAACAACAGCCAGAAGAAGACAAGATTTCAAGTAGAAAAGCTAGAGAAGAAAGTTTTGAAAAGAATGTCTAACACGCTGAATTGAAGACTGATTTGGAAATGGAGCAACTTTAGTTAAAAGGATAGAGTTTAGTTATATTCTTTTAGTGCAGGTCTTGAGGACGTTAGTACTCCAAAATCTGTTTATTCTGTTGAGACTTAAAACATGCTTCGAGTCTACCTTATAATAATATACTTTCTCCTGACGATATCACACAACGATACTGAAATATGCTGGGTTTGTTGCAATAAAGTGATCTTGCAGAAAGAAAAATTCCAGCTTAGCAAACAGCTTTCCTCATTCTTTTCCATTCCCCTATCCCTGCCATGGTGATCCCTTCAGTCCGCAGGAATGTAGTACACCACTGGATACCTTTGAGAACATGGTTCCAACAGGGAGATGAACATAATTGTTGTCAGCAATGTATTTCTGAGAAAGCAGGCAAGAAGAGATAATAGGGTAACAGAATGAGAGAATGTGGAGATGGAGAAATTCTGCTTGATAGCATGCAGTCACAGAGTGGTCATAATAAAATATTATGATTATTCAGTCACAGACTACTCATAGACAACATTGTCAAATATGAAATAAAGGATTCCCTCGGACAAGCTACAGGAAACAGTGTTTTCCAGTATGCAACTGGTGGACACACAGCATCAGGAAAAAGGATGTCAAAAATATTTTAATAATCTTCAATCTTATTGAAATAGGGTAGGAATGCTTATTTTGTTATTTTTAATGAAATGCAATTAATATTCTTGTCCTTTTACCAGAGATAAAGTTATTTTCATTCTTCCACTAGGAAGTGGCTTTGTAATTTGTTTTCTCCTCGTATTTCAGGGGGCAAGATCAAAGCAATCCAGCCGTTTTTGTAAAGTCATTTACCAAAGTTGAAACTTGTAGAGAGAAATAAGTATATTTCCTTTTGATATAATTTTAAAAACAAGTAGTATTTCAGAACTACAAAGTCATGTAGTAGTTGACTCTGGAAGTCACCTCCCAAGGTCTGTAGTGCTAGGTCCTGCAGAGCAGGGTCAGCTAGAGCAATCTGTGCAGGGCTGTGTCCAGACAAGTTAAGAAAATCACCGATGATGAAGACTCCACAGCCTCTATAGGCAACTTGCTCTAGAGTTTGATCACACTCGCTATAAAATAAAAAGCTTTTTCTGATGTTTAAATGGAATTTTCTGTGTTTCAGTTTGTGCCCATTGCCTCTTGCCCTGTCAGAGGGCACCACTGAAAAGAGCCTGGCTCTGTCCTCTTTACTCAAGCACATCCACATATCCGTAGGGACGGGTAAGATCCCACTGAGCCTCCTCTTCTCCAGGCTGAACAGTCCCAGCTCTTTCAGCCTCTCCTCATATGTCAAATGCTCCAACCACTTAATCATTTTCTTGGCTTTCCTTTGAACTCGCTCCAGTATGTCTACATCTCTCTTCTACTGGGGAGCTCTGCACATGGGCCCAGCCCTCCAGGTGTGTCTCACCAGTACTGAGCAGAGGACAAGGACTACCTCCCTTGACTTGCTGGAAATATTCTTCCTAATATGGCCCAGGATGATGCTGGTCTTGCTACAAGGGCACATTTCTGGCTCACATTCAGCTAGTTGCCCACCAAGACCCGCAGGCCCTTCTCTGCAGGGTTGCTTTCCAGCCAGTCAGCCCTCACTCTTTACTGGTGCCAGAGGTTATTCCTCTGCAGATGCAGGACTTCATATTTCCCTTTGCTGAACTTCATGAGGTTCCTTTTGGCCCATTTCTCAGCCTGTCGAGGTCCATCTGGATGGTAGCAGAACCATCAGTGGATCAGCCATTCCTCCCAGTTTCATGTCATCTGCAAAACTGCAAAAAGGAGGAGAGATAGACATACACAGTAAACGATAACAATACAGCGAGATTTTCAAGTGAGAAGACTCCACAGTTTTTAGTCATTAGGTATCTGTCTGAGAAATTACCCTTATATTTTAAGAGAGCTGCAAAGGAAACACTACAGAAGCAAAACAAGTAATGCCAAAGTCGTGAGGTTACAAACTATCAGACAGGTTCCCTTGGGCTAACAGCAGAGTGAAATCTATCTTGAATGTTAGCACATAGGCCTTACATAGTGATTTCAGTAATTAAGGAACCATATGGTTACATATCTGTAGCTGTAGGCACAGCCTGAGGTGTTTTAGAAGCTGTACAAAATATTTGCCTTCTAGAATGCCAGACATAAGATACAGGATAAACGATGAGCAGGAAAAAAAAGACAAATACACTGGGGACTGTGCCTTCCTGAAGAAATTTGATTGAATGGAGTCTTTTCTATCAAGCCTGGCAAAATTTTGTATTCATTCTTACAGAATGGAGAATAGTTTGAAATAGATCTTACCTGAATTAAAAAATACGGTTGCTAGAGTTACTTGGGGAGTGATGGGACTTCTATTTTTAAAATTAATTGTGTGGTTTACAGTTACCACCTATGATATGCTGGCAAATGTAATGTACTGTGAGACAGAAAAGAATCACTATATACAAAACAAAGTCGTTATTGTATAAGGCATTCCTAAGAAAATAAAAAAAAAAAAACTACACAAAAAAAAAACCCCACAAACTTATGCAATCAGTTGAATATACTTTTACCATTTTAAAATACAATGAATTCTGCTTTATTTTCCACTCTCTCCATCTCCATATTAGTCCTCAATTTAACAGGTATGTTATGCATTGTTTTCAAAAGGGCTGAAGTGGAAGTAATCAATTAATTGCATAATTAGGAGTTTTCAGGTGTAAGAATTTATTCATATTAACAGTCATGTACAGTGAAAAGCATTAGAGCTTTGTACACCTCTGGCAGGTTTAATGAAAACCAAACCTATGAAGCACTAAGTCTCAGGCACTGAAATAGCAATATGCCTAACAAAGTGCTGCTTTGTGCTGCTCATGCTCATGTGTGTACAGATGAGAAATTTGCTTCACCTGATGGATAGTTTACAAAACTGGGAGACATGTATGTCCTTTCTCCCTGTCTGTGCTAGACCATCTTCACTACTTTTTGTGTATGAGCACTGCATGAATGTGAATATCAATCAAGGCACTTAACCCTCTTGTCAGAGCTGGAATAGTATGCTCAGCAATAATTGGTTCTGCCCTAAAATCAAAAGCCCTCAACAGATCTCCACAATCCAAACTCACTAATTTGTCTTGATATCCAGCCAAATGAGCACCAATAATAAAATTTAAGGGGAGTTTGGAGGGTTAGGCTAGCACTGCAAGACTGAATGCAAAAAAGGGGAAATCGCTATATGAAGGTTTTATTACTCTGGATTCTGTCTGTGGAACAGTCATCATAAATTTGAGTAGCCCTTGAAATTAGAAACCAGACATAGTGTTTAACTAGTTGCTGTCATACGCAGTCTGGTTTATCTGTTCAGTATCATTTTTCAGAAGATATTATATAGTAACATCGAAATGATGGGTCAAAACCATGTGGCATTTTTCTGACAGCTGTCAGGATCAGAATCCTTGAAGGAAGATACAGGAATTGTGGAGTAAATAAAGAAGATCGCTATGAAGATCTCCTCCTAATCCTAGATAGTATGACCTTGGTTTATGATCTGAATCCTGATAATTTAGATTCTGCAAAGGGTTTTACCATTAGTTATATAAATTTTCATCATGTGATAATGAAATGCCACTTCGAGTCTTTCTAAATGCTTAGCATAGCCTAAATCATTTGACAGTGACAATGTGGTGCTTTCATTTACTATTTTGAAATGGGATAGTTGAAAATTTAATGGAACAGCTTGACGTTTAATACTGTTTCCTCATTTATATATTATAAAGGAGGGAAAACTTGTTATACCCTAGCTCACCTTTGTTTTGTATACTTTTTTTGCACCTCTTTCCCTTTAATACCTCGTTCAGAAAAAAAACTGTCTAATCAGTCTCTCTGATCAGTATTAACTGATGAGTTTTTCTTTGTTCCTAACTTCTCGTTATTTTCTTCTATGTGCTATTTCTAATTGTGCAATATCTTCTTTTAAAATGACTTTACAACTATTGGCTTATGGGTTTTGCCATGAAGTATCACTACGTGTTCATATACTTACCTTTTACTGCTACCCACTCCATCCTACAGACTGCCTGTCATCTCTGTATTTTGCTGATTACTGATGTGCATTAAGATGTGCGTTAGTCTTTACATAGGTCCTTTGTCATAAGTCTGTAGTGGAGGTTATGGTATGAATAACTAAGGCTGTAGACCCTAGTTCAGTTATTTTTTTCTCTAATGTTTGTTTTACTGCAAATATATTTACAGAATTTGAACTTGCATCTTGTTTCCTGTTCATCCATCTTGGTGTGAAGTCCATTATCTTTTCTTCTGAATTTGATCAACCCGTGATACTTTGTGTCATATGTGGATTTTTCAATTCCTCAGCTCTCTTCCCTTCCAAAATGGAAGCAAATACATTAAAATAGCAAGACGCTTAATACAGAGTAGCATCGAGGTAGCTTACTTTTGATTTTTTTGCGAAGTGTAAGAGGCTGTTTGTTTTATTTCTTTGTTTCCTTCCTGTTTGTCAAATTTTGATTCATGAAGACCTTTTGTCTCCTAACCCTGATTACTCTCCAGAAACTTTTCCTGAAAGTCTTTGTTAAAGATCTTTCGAAGGTTTAAATCTAGATACAGCCTCTAAAACAAAAAAATAGTGGCTATTTTAGTAAGAGTTTCTTTCCAACATCTCAAGACCTTCTTACCTGAACTCCTGAAGGACCCATGGGTGCATACATGATAATACATTTTTCCTGGCTACTTAGTGTTTTGATGAGAAACCGATCAATCAAATCATCACTTTCTCTCAGAAACCTAGTAGTTTCTCTTGACCTATCAGGCCAATAGGTCATTTGAAAAATTTTGGCCTCTTAGTTCCTTTGGAAACTTACAGTTTGTGATACATGTTTTTGAAAAATCTTTGTTGCTCTGTATATTCCTATTTAGCTCTTTATCTTTCATACCAGATCACTGAATGATTTTTCATACATTGGCATATAAGTTGAATCTGATGTATAGTTTATAACCTCTAAGTTATTTTTAACATAGAAGTTATTATGACTCATAAGATATAAATTATGGTCCTTTTTATCCTGTTAATATTACCATTTTCAGACTGAAATATGGAAACTATTGTGTTTAACCAAAGTTACTTTTTAAAATTTTCTTTGTAATTCTTCCAGGGTTTTTTTGTTGTGTTTTTTTTTTT